>QEPC01005594.1:234656-247912 GCA_003113815.1 Sphenodon punctatus | reverse complement strand
GGGGAAGGACCTGATGGATGTATCTCTGGCCAATGAGCAGCGCAAGCAGGTCCCAGCAGTTGAATGGCACCCTGTGATTCTTCAATGCCTCTGCCTCCCAGAGCCAATCAGGAGGGGAGGACTGTGAGGACTGTCTCTTATACACATCTAGATGTGTATAAGAGACAGCTATATAAATGTCTAATAATAATAATAATAATAATTTAGGGCTTTAAAGGTCAACACCAAAAGCTTTAATTCGGCCCTGAAGACTATCGGTAGCAAGTGCAGAGAGTGAAGCACTGGTGTAATGTGCTTCCAACAGCCCGTCCCCTTCAGGAGATGGGCTGTCACATTCTGTACCAGTTGAAGTCTCTGAACCAGCACCAAGGGTAGCCCCATGTAGAGTGAGTTACATTAGTCCAGTCTCGAGGTAATAAAAGCATGGACGATTGTGGCCAGATCAGAGTCTGAGACATATGGCCTAAGCCGACATGCTAGATGTAACTGGTGGAATGTCCCCTTCACCACAGCTGCAACCTGGACATCCAGGTGGAGCTGCAGACCCAGGAGCATCCCCAGACTCTGGACCTGAGATACCAGGGGAGGACAGACCCCATCAATGATGTGGGCCATCTCTCCAATAATAATAATAATAATAATAATCAATAATAATGAACTGGTATCAATATGAACGGATACCAGTTCCAAAACAAAATTAAAAGAATATAAATTATGCTAAAACCAAAACAAATTCACAAGAAATACAAATATTTATAAAAGGAACAATTCCATTTAAAATCATCATTTTCTAATCTCCAAGGCCAACTTGGCCAAGCTGTGTAACAGATCTAGAGCTCTATTTGTTACATAGAACTGAAGAAGCTGTTGCAGGGAAGGGTATAGTTTCAGAACCAGTCAGGGGGCCAGATACCTCTCCCTCAGATGCACCATAAGCAGGCATATGAACAATAAATGAAGCAAATCTTCTACATGGCTAGAATTACAGGCACATACTCTATTCTCATATGGAATGCCGGTACGTCTCCGAGTAAGGACTTTAGTTGGAAGGAGATCAAAACAGAGCAAGGTCAAGGCCCTACACAACTTTCAATTGTCCAACAGGCTCAGATAGACCTTGAGACCAGAAGTCAGCTTAAACAGTCTATAGTACGGAGCAGTCCTAAGGGTCTGTATAGTCCCCATGTCCGCCTGAATAGCCTGGTTGACCAATTGCCTCCTTAACATCAATTTCCTTCTACATCCTGGGAGAACACTACGCATATCAGGAAAAAGACCTACGTTATGGAGATGTCTTAACACTCTACCTCCCCAATGGCAAGGGGAGTCCCATACTTTTGCCTCCTCAAAAACAGCAACAAGAAAGCCTATCATCAGGCATATTAGGGATGGGTAAACAGAATGTGGTTTTGATGTTTGTATGTTTGGTCGTTCGGTTCGAAACCCAAGTTCGGGTTTGATGGTTCGGTTCAGCTGAGTTTGGGTTGGCCAAACTTGGCCAAACAGTCAAAAATAGCACTATCAAAACCAAAACTGAAACCGAAACTTAGTTTTTTCCCCTGAAAAGATGTTTTTCCTGCCCTCGAACTCATCCAAACACAACCGAACTGTTTGGTCATTCGAGAGTTCGGTTTGGACGTTCGGTTTGGACGTCCAAACAGACTGAGTACGGTCCGAACTCCGAACATCCAAACTGCATTCGCCCATCCCTAAGGCATATCCTGAATCCTGGACCAGTAATTCAAAGCTGCAGTGAAGCTTTTAGTCCTCATAGGCAGGATTCCAGTTTCAAGTCTCAGCAAACACGAGGGTGTAGACTTAGGTACTGCCAACAGAGTCCTAAGAAGTTGATCTGGGGGAATTTTGAGCATATCTGAGGGAATAAGTCCCCATAACTCAGCTCCGTAGAGCACGCTGGATCTAGTTTTCAAATTAAAAGTTTCAGTGCCAACGGCACAAGTCTGCCACCTTTCACTCTCCAAAATCTCAGTAAACCTGCTATTGCTTGAAACAGCTTTAACCTAGTGGACGCTAAATGCTCTTGCCAACTAGAAGTTACAGCAAAAATCAATCCCAAGTATTTATAGGACATAACTTGTTCTAGACAGACCCTATCCAGGGACCACATATGCTTTGGGAGTCACTGTATTGCTAGCAAAACTTTAGTTTTATCATAATTTATCAATAGATGTGTCTCTGAACAGTATTAGGCTGCAGCTTTAAGCATTCTTTTCACACCCAGAGCAGAGGGGTCTCTCCCATTATCACCTCCATCTTGTCAGGATTTAACTTCAGGTGGCTCACCCTCATCCAGTCCCCCACAGCTGACAAACACTGGGTAAGCACCAAGACTGTCAGACCTGGGTCAGATGAAAATGAGAGATATAGCTGGGTGTTATCAACATATTGATTAGGGGCCCATGTTTTTTTTGTTTTTTTTTCAATTTAAATTATTTAAATCAGTTGGTTTTGTTTTCATAAATATCAAATTGTCATTTTCGTTTTTGCTTTCATTTTCGTTTTCCTTTGGTTTCAATGGGAAACACATTTTCAGCTGTAACTTTTTTTTTCATTATATTTGGCTGAAACATGGAGTTATTATACTTCCAATGGAAGGCATTACGTATACCAAATGTCAAAAAGATTGGATAAAGGAAATCAATTTTATAAGCAGTTGAATTATATTGTTTTGAAAAATATCTTTATATACATTCTTAGCTGTATCTTCTTTGCCTCATATTTCATGTAGATGAAATATGGAAAGTTTATACCCCTTCCCATATTTATGATGTCTGCCACGTTTCAGAAGGATTGGATAAAGGGTCCAGGTAGTATAAGCAATTAACTTATAAATGTATGTCTGATTGTAACATCTTTGTAGTTCAATCAGTGTAAATTAAATTTTGAAGGACTGTATAATATCACACTTTCACAATCATCTTCAGCAAATATCATAAAGATGTGATAAAGGGTCCCAATTTTATATGCCTGTGCAGCATATGCAGAGAAGGATCCTATGCCAGGGATTCTCTCATGTGTCACTGTGGTATAATATCAGTTTGTGATACTAATTGACCAGAAGAATGTCAACCAAATATCCTCATTTTGTGCTGTGACCATCCCAAAATCTCTCCCCAGTTGTTACTGGGAAGTCAGAAGCATCTGTTTAGGAAAGAGCCAATAGAGATTCTCTTATGTCCTCTGTCACAATGCTTCAGGATGATATTGTGATGATAATTGGCCATCCTGAATGTGTAAACTATGTCTTCTGATTGCTGGGATGCTATCTCTAAAGTCCCAGTTATGACCCTTCTAAGCTCACCTGAGGCTGCCTCCTATGCTTGCCTCAAAGCCACTACTGATTGGTCCTGTAAAGCTGGAAGCATGCAGTAATTGGCCAGTTAATGTGTCTGTCAGTCTGTTGTGTTGCTTCACATTCTCCCTCCTACAGTATCTCTCCCCCTGCCATTCCAGGTGTCTGCCTATGACTTGCACTGCTTGTGCTGCTATTTATCTGAATAATGGTCTTCAAGGGGACAACTTTAATTGCTTTAAAAATGGGGGAACCTTTATCAAATTGTCCTGTAGCTTGTCAGAGATCACAGGGAAGGTATGTGATACATTCCTGCCAAATGTCTTGTAAACAGGATGGAATATAAAAGTATTACAGCTGGAAATGTATTTTCAAGTTAATGTCTTATACCATCAGAACCCTTTGGCCAATTCTTCTGAACCACTGGCAAGTTTGTTTAGCTTGTGGAAAAAAAAAATCCACAGGTTTCATGCACATTGGATGGAAGGTAAAGAGATTGTAGCCATGAATGTGTATGGAGCTTTTCTTAGAACCACAACATTCAATTGCTTCTAAAATAGGTTTCCTTTATCTAATTGCTTCAAAGGTTGGTATGCATAGTACACTCCATGGGGGATACAATCTCCCCAAGTTTCATCAGAAGTGAATAAGTAACAAAAAAGTTATAGCCAGAAATACGGTTTTCAGTTTTATTCCTTTATTTCAAAAACAAAACGTTATTTTTGTTTCTATTTTCATTATTATTATATGTCGTTTTTATTATTGCAACATCAATAATGAAAACAACAATTTTCATTATCATTATTGTAATAACAAAAATGATATGCAGACCCCTATTATCCAATTGCCCTGTAGTTTGGCAGAGATGACAGTAACCGTATGTGATACATTCCTGCCAAATGTTTTGCAAACAGGATGGAATATAAAAATGTTAATGATGGAAATGTATTTTCAAGTTAATGTCTTATACCATCAGAACCCTTTATCCAATCTTTCTGAACACTGGCAGAAGTGTTAAGCTTGTGGAGGGACATAATATTCACAGGTTAAATGCAAATTGGATGGAAGATAAAGAAGTTGTAGCCATGAATGTGTATGGAGATTTCCTTAAAAGCACAACATTCAATTGCTTCTAAAATAGGCTCCCTGTATCTAATCTTTTCGACAGTGCTACACCTTGTACCCCTCCACTGGGGGTACAATCTCACCAAGTGTCATCAGAAATGAATAGATATAAAAAAATCTATAGCCAGAAATACATTTTTTTCAGTTTTTTCCCTTTATTTCAAAAACAAAAAGTCATTTTCATTTCTATTTTCGTTATAATTATTTTTCTTTTTCATTATCGCAACAACGATAACGAAAATGACAGTTTTCATTATTGTTATTGTAACAACAAAAATGACATACACACCTCTAATATTGATGACACCTTACACCAAACTCCCTGACAACCTCCCCCAAAGGCTGCATATACACATTGAACAAGAGAGGGGGAAAGATGGAGCCCTGCAGGACCCCACATGTGAGACCCCGGGGAGAAGATGAAAAATCACCCAGCACTACATGTTGGGTTCTCCCAGCCAGGAAAGAGCAGAACCATTCAAGAATAGTCCTTCTCATCCCTGCCTGGTCCCACAGCTGAGTCACCAACAGCTCATGATCAACAGTATCAAATGCAGCCGAGAGATCTAACAGAATCAACAGGGTCGAATGACAGTGGTAAAACTGACGGGAGAGGTCATTGACCAAGGCCACAAGTGCAGTCTCCATGCCATAACCGAAACAAAAGCCAGACTGCAAGGGATCAAGAAAATTGACCCCGTTCAGATGCCCCGGAAGCTGTTGAGCCACCACCCATGCAATAACCTTCCTTAAAAAGGGGAGGTTAGAGACCGGCCGATAGCTGGCCAGGACGCAAATGTCCAATTATGGTTTCTTGTGAAGGACCATACAGCCACCTTGTGACAGTCCGGCACCCTGCCTTCCCCAAAGGAGGCACTGACTATCCCAGCCAGCAACAGCCCTAGTGTCTCCCGTCTAACCTTAACCAGCCAGGACGGGCATGGATCTAATGCACAATAAGTGACCCAGACAGTCCCAAGAGCATCCACCGCATCCAAGGACAACACATCCTGAAATTCATCCCACAAAATAGGACAAGAAGGGGCTTCTACTGCCTCTGGCTCACCTACTGCTGATAAAGCTGCATCAAAACTGTTGTGGATTTGAGCAATTTTATTCGGTAAAAAGTCCACAAACAAATCACAGCGGGCATTTGATGACTCTAAATCCAGGTGGAGGGAGGCCGACTAGCCCCCTCACCACCCAGAAAAGCTCAGCCGGGCAGGACTTAGCGGATGCAATGAGGGGGGCAGCAAAGAAATCCTTCTTTGCTATCCCCACTGCAACATCATAAATAAATAACCAGACTCAATGCCGCAATTGGTCAACTTCAGTACGCGAGTGATGCCACAATCACTCTAACCACCGCCCTTAACACTTCACGTGCCGCAGCTCCTCCGTATATTATTTATTATTATTTGCTTTAAAAACTTGTATCCTGCCCATCCTTCCACAGGTAGCTCTGGGCGGCTTACAGTTAAAATGAAATAAAACAATATTATCAAAGCTAAAACAACACATAAAAGGGAGGATAAAAATATCCCTCATCACCCAACACCCTAATCCATTCCCTTCCTACCCACCCTACCGACCAAAGGCCAGAAGGTACAGCAAAGTTTTTACAACTGTGTTGATAAGAGGGGAGATCCGGGGCCAAACGGCCCTCCAATGGCAGGGAGTTCCACAACCATGAAACAGTCACTGAGAAAGCCCTCCCCATCATAGCCCCCCCAAAACCCGGGGGACCTCGAGGAGAGCACCTCCCAGTGGCTGCAGGGGCCGATCCAAGACCCGAGGGATGAGGTGATCCCACAGATAGGTCGGGTCAAGGTTGTTTAGGGCTTTATAGACAAGCACCAACGCCTTGAATCAGGCTCAGAAGATTATAGGCAGCCAGTGCAGTGATCGAAGAACTGGTGTAATATGTTCCTGGTGGCCCAGTCCTACCAGGAGATGGGCTGCCACATTCTGCACCAGCTTCAGTCTCCGAACCGTCACCAAGGGTAGCCCCACAAAGTGCACATTACAGTTATGTAGAGGTGATGAAAGCTAGGGATGGGCAAACTCGGTTCGGAAGTTCGGAGTTCGGCCCAAACTTGGCCTGTTTGGGCGACGGAACCCATCCTGAATCTGAACACGAACTGACCAAACTGAACTCAATTCTGAACGTCGAAATGACTGAACAGTTTGGGTCAGTTCGGAGCACGTTTGTGTGAGTTCGGGTGACAAAAATGTGTCACTGGAAGGCAAAACGTGACAGGGAGGGGGAGTCAGCTGAGGAGCAAACTTCCAGGCACCAGGGGTGGAAAGGCTTGGAGTAGCAGCCAGCCTGCCCAATCACCATCCCTTTTCGCCTCAGACCACTGGGTTCGCAGTCTGCGATTGGCCACAGGCTAGGCTGCACAGAGCCAATTGGGCTTGTGGTGAGGTTGGCACAGCAAGAAACAAAACTGATTGCCTCCCCCCTTCCCAACACCTTCTGAGCTAGTCACTGTTCCTGAACAGCAGGTGCTTCAGAAGGCTCCCTCTCTCCCAGCAGTTTTTGTTCCTTCCTATTCCTAATTAATTGCCATCCTCCTCCTATTTCACCCATCCAACCCATTTACCTCCATATTATCATTTTTTAAGATTATATTAGATAGATTTAGGTGTTATTTTGTGTTTATACTCCTCCCTGTATTTCCTGTGTTCAATCTTCCTTCCTCCCTCCCCCCTCCATTCAATCCTTTTCCCTCTCCCTCTTATTCCATCCCTGATTCCCTTCCTCTGTTTTAAGTTTTTGATTTATTTAGAGTAGGAATATTATTAGATTGATTTTCATTTCAGTTTTGTACCCCTCCCTGTGTTCTTTGTGTTTCCCCCTGTGTAATGTTGTATATAGAGATGTATACTTATTAGATAGACAGTTGCTAGATAGATATACATAGTAGTTAGCTTAGCTATAGAGATAGATAGAGATACAGTGTGTTTGTAGGAAAAGGCCTTTGTAGTTAATTATTAGGATATTCCATTTAGTTCAATAGGTTTTAGAATAGTTAATAGGAGTTAGATTTAGTGTAGAGATACATATATATAAAAAAAGAAACAGCCACTTCAGCCCCAGGACCCACCATTAGGGTTCTGGGGCCTGTGTTACTGGCAGGGAGGGCTGTGGTGAATATGTATCTAGAATCTGCCACTCTAGCCCCAGGACCCACCATCATGGGTCTGGGGCCATCATTCCTCGCATGGAGGCGTTGTCTTTCCACCGCATCAAGAAACAGCCACTCCAGCCCCAGGACCCGCTGTCAGGGTTCTGGGGCCAAGGTACAGGCAGGGAGGTCTGTGGCCAATACCTAGAAGCTGCCACTCTAGTATCCCCAGGACCCACCATCATGGGTCTGGGGCCATCATTCCTCGCATGGAGGCGTTGTCTTTCCACCGCATCAAGAAACAGCCACTCCAGCCCCAGGACCCGCTGTCAGGGGCCTGGGGCCAAGGTACAGGCAGGGAGGGCTGTGGCCAATACCTAGAAGTAGCCACCTTACCCCAGGACCCAGTGTCATGGGTTCGGGGCCATCATTCCTCGCACAGAGAGCCAATTTTCCAAAGCATCAAGAAACAGCCACTCCAGCCCCAGGACCCGCCACCAGAGTTCTGGGGCCAATTTACAGGTAGGGAGGTCTGTGGCCAATACCTAGAAGCTGCCACTCTAGTATCCCCAGGACCCACCATCATGGGTCTGGGGCCATTATTCCTTGCATGGAGATGATATCATTCCACCGCATCAAGAAACAGCAATTCCAGCCCCAGGACCCGCCATCAGGATTCTGGGCCCAAGTTACCAGCAGGGAGGGCTGTGACCAATATATTTAAGCTGTCACTCTAGCCCCAGGACCCACCATCATGGGTCTGGGGCCATCATTCCTCACCCAGAGAGCTTTTTTCCGAACACCCAAACCAAACCGGACTGAAGCGAACATCCAAACCCGAACCCGGCGAACAAACTGAATGGCTAAACTGAATGGGCGAACCGAACTGGACCAAACCGAATGGCCGAACCCGAACCGTGATCTGTTTGCGCATCCCTAATGAAAGCATCGATGACAGTGATCAGGTCGGAGTCTGAAACATACGACTGAAGCCGATGTATCAGATGTAATTGGCAAAAGGCATTTCTTGCCAGAGTCTTCACCTGAGCATCCAGGCAGAGCTGTGAATCAAGGAGCACCCCCAGACTCTGCACCTGGGGAACTAGCAGAGGACAGATCTCATGAATGATGGGGGCCATCACCCCCACCGCTTTACCCACCAGCATCTCCTCCATCTTGTCAGGATTCAGCTTCAGTCAATTTGCCCTCATCCAATCCCCCACAGCTGCAAGACACCTGGTAAGCACCGAAGCTGCCGGGCCAGGGTTTGATGAAAAAGAAAGGTAAAGCTCTGGGTGTCATCAGCATATTGATGACACCGCACACCAAACCTCCTGAACACCTCGCCAAGTGGCTGCATATACACGTTGAACAGGAGAGGGAACAGAACCGAACCCTGCGGGACCACACGAGAGGTCTCGGTATGATGAAAAATAACCCCCAAGCACCACTCGCTGATAGGGATGGGCGAACAGAACGCATTTTGGATGTTCGGATGTTTGGTCGTTTGGTTCGAAACACGAGTTCAGCTTCGATGGTTCGGTTCAGCCGAGTTTGGTTTGGCCGAACTTGCCCGAACGGTCAAAAATAGCGAAATCGAAATCGAAACAGAAATGAAACTGAAACCTAATTTTCGGCCCTGGAAAGATGTTTTTCCTGCCTCCGAACTCATCCGAACACGACCGAACTGTTCGGTCATTCGAGAATTCAGTTTGGACGTTCAGTTCGGACGTCCGAACAGACGGAGTTTGATCCGAACCCCGAACATCCGAACCGCATTCGCCCATCCCTACTCGCTGAGTTCTTATGATCAGGAAGGAACAGAACCAGTCAAGAACCATGCCATCCACCCCTGCCCGGTCCCGCAGGTGCGTCACCAACATCTCATGGTCAATGGTATCAAAAGCAGCCGACAGTTCTAATAGAATCAGTAGGGCCGAATGGCCCTGATCTAATTCCCGGTGCAGGTAATCAACCAGTGCCATAATCCGGGCGAAATCTAGACTGCGAGAGATCAAGAAAACTGACATGATCCAAATGCTCCTGCAACTGCTGGACCACCACTTGTTCAATAACCTTCCCTAAAAAGGGAAGGTTAGAGACTGGCCATTAGCTGGCAAGGGAGTCAATGTGAAGTGATGGTTTCTTGAGCAGGGGCCACACGACTGCCTCTTTAAGGGAGCCCGGCACTCAGCCCTCCCGGAGGGAGGCATTAACCACCCCAGCCAACACCAATCCCATTGTCTCCCAGCAGGCCTTAACTAGACAGGATGGGCATGGATCTAATTCACAGCAGGTAGCCCTAACAGTCCCAAGAACATCCTCCGTATTGGCAGGGGTCACCAACTGAAACTGATACCACAACATGGGACAAGGTGGGGCTTCCATAACCTCTGGTTTTCCCACTAGAGAAAGTGCGGCATTGAAACTGAGTTGAATTCAATCTGAGCAATTTTATCCGCAAAGTAATCCACAAACATTTCACAGCGGGCACCAGATGAGTCCCCTCCCAGGTGGAGGGAGGCCAGACTGGCCAGCCAGTGCACACCACTTAATTGCAGCAGCTGAACAGGGCGTGGCTGAGCCAGCCCTTAAGGACTAAAAAACTAGTGCAGAATGCTGGAGCCCGCCTCCTCATGAGGATGGGTTGCCATAAGCACATTACGTCAGTGCTCTGTGCTCTGTATTGGTTTCCTATAGTCTTCCGGGCCTGATTCAAGGTGCTGGTAATTGCCTATAAAACTCTTTACAGTCTAGGCCCTGCCTATCTGCGGGACTGTCTCACTCTCCGTGTCCTGGATCGACCCCTGCGGTCTCTCGGGAGTGCTCTTCTTGAAGTCTCACGGGTGCTCCAGGGGGCCACAATGGAGAGGCCATTCTCAGTGGTGGCACCTAAGCTGTGGAACTCCCTTCCAGCGGAGGCCCGGATGGCCCAGGATCTCACCTCATTTCAACGTCAGTGCAAGACCTGGGTGTTCCACCGGGCTTTCAGTGAGGGAGATTGGTAGGGTGGGTGGGGGGTGGGGAAGGGTTTTATGCTACCACTTTTTTGACTTGATCTGTTTTATGGTTTTGTGATATATGGTTTTAATGATATTTTAAATCATATTTTGTAAGCCGCCTCGTGCTGCATTGCAGGAGAGGTGGGGTAGAAATATTGTTTAATAAATAAATAAATAAATAAATAAATAAAAAGCTGAGCCAAAAGCTCAGTCTGGGAGAAACTGCTGTGGAAGCAAGTGATGCACCAGGGCTCAGCTTAGATGAGGCAGCAGCCCAGGGAGTTGAAAAGGAAACAGGAGCAGGAGAAGCTCTGTCTCTAGGCATGAGCCTACAGGAAAAGAACCTCCTGCAGGAGCCCTGCAGTGCATGTCAGGAGTAGCAGAGAACTTGACAAGGCTCAGAGAATATTGCCTGAGCTTTAGGGGCTGCTGTGTGTCAGAGGACCTGGGCCTGGATCCAGAGAGAGAATGAACACTGTGAGTAGCAGCCAGAAACTTGATGCCTGGCTTGAGGGAATGTAATGATGGAGATACTGAATAAACAAGATGGTAACATTGAGCCGATTCCCTAAGAGACAGTGACTTGATGGGGTCTGATCCTGCATAAACTAACCCCTGGGAAAGGCAACCTGTTACACTTTGTAACTGCTTTATATCCCACCCTAGGGAAATGGTTGGTCTATGGCAGTGCTCCCCAGGGACAAAGGTCAGACAAGCCTGTCCTCCACAGGCTGACCAATTAAACAGGAATGGGAGGGTACCCATGATGGAGTGCTTCAAAAGGTGTGCCAAGCCATCCCCAAGCCCCAAGGCTCTGGAAGTAGTTCACCTCTCTGCTGTAACACTGAAGCGATCAGTGTTAGAAGCACTATGTGGCAAATCTATTCAGGTGTGGAACTTGCCACTGACTGCACAGTAACCCTGAGGCAACCTCATGACGATGTTCCATGATATCTGAAAGCACCCTTAATGCCCCACAGTGCCTCTGCCACAAAAGGCCTCCAAATGATCCCCAAAAATGATCAAGTGGGTTGGACAGGAGGTATTTTTGGATAGAGAATATCTTATTTTCCAAAGGGATACCATACTAGAAAAACCTTTCTAGATTAGACTGGACAGACTTTTTGCTAAAAATGGGAAGTACCATTCTTCTATTTTTGCTGTTCAGACCATAGCTCCTTCCATACCACCTTTTAAGTCTAAAATAAAAATCATTAAATCATGGAGATTTTGAGGGTTATTCATGGTGTTAATTATTAAAGTTTGTCTTGCAGATAGTCGATTGTATCTATAATAAATGCATGATTTTGTTAAGCCAGGTAGCGGAGGAGAGGTGGAATAAATGGTTATGTGCTAATGAACGGAATGCAGAATTACAGAGTTTGAATTTAGTGGTTTGAATTTGAATTACATGGCTACTCTTTCCATCTTGGCCCTCTTTGACAATGCAACACAACAGCAGAGTTAAAATGAACAGGAGATTTTGTATTCACAAGAAATATGTGGGTTTTCAAATAGAGCTGATACTTGATCTTATTTGTTTCTTGATTCTTGTCGAGAATCAAGCTTCTTGGCTTGATTTTGTGAGAAATGAGAAACACCCCAGTTCTCAACCCTTTCTTGATCGAGATTTTTTTCTTGATTTACTTACCAGAGCCACATGTGTGCTGCATCTAGCGCGAGTCTCGCATCCCACGTTTCTCTGTCTGTCTTCTCTCTCCTCTCCTTTTCTGCAGCCACCAACTCCACAACAGAGGAAAAAAACAAGAAAAAGAACTGTGCATGCGGAAAATGGCTATTGGGCTGTTCTGTGCATGCACAGCCCTTTTCCAAAACGGCAATGCAAGCGTTGCTGCCATTTTGGAAAAGGTTAGGGATGGGCGAACGCAGTTCAGAAGTTCAGCCCAAACTCGGCCTGTTCAGACAACCGAAACTGAACCCGAACTGACCGAACTGAACTTGATTCCGAAAGTCGAAATGACCGAACAGTTCGGTCAGTTCGGATCGCGTTCGGGTGGCAAAAACATGTCACTGGAAGGCAAAACATGATGGGGAGGGGGAGTTAGCTGAGGAGCAGACTTCCAGGCCCCAGGGGTGGAGAGGTTTGGAGTAGCAGCCAGGCTGCCCAATCACCATCTCGTTTTGCCTTAGACCACTGGGTTTGCAGTCTGCGATTGGCCACAGGCTAGGCTGCACGGAGTCAATGGGGCTTCTGGTGAGGCGGGCACAGCAAGAAACAAAACTGATTGCCTCCCCCATTCCCAACACCTTCTGAGCTAGTCATTGTTCCTGACAACAGGTGTTTCAGAAGGCTCCCTCTCCCAGCAGTTTTTGTTCCTTCCTATTCCTAATCCATTGCCATCCTCCTCCTATTTCATCCATCCAACCCATTTACCTCCATATTATTATTTATTTAGATTATATTAGATTTAAATGTTATTTTTTGTTTTTATCCCTCCCTGTATTCAATCTTCCTTCCTCCCTCACCCCTCCATTGAATCCTTTCCCTCTCCCTCTCTCTCTATATTCCATCCCTGATTCCCTTCCCCTGTTTTTTGATGCATTTAGAGTAGGATTATTAGATTGATTTAAGTTTCATTTCAGTTTTGTACCCCTCCTTGTGTTGTTTGCGATATCCCCCCCTCCCATAGATAGATAGATAGATAGATAGATAGATAGATAGAT
>QEPC01005594.1:154188-201333 GCA_003113815.1 Sphenodon punctatus | reverse complement strand
AGGGGTAAAAACAAAAAATAACCACTAAATCTATCTAAGCTAAGCTAAATAAATGAATGAGAATATGGGGGTAGATGGGTTGGATGGGTGAAATGGGAGGAGGATTGCAATGGATTGTGGAGCTGGGAAATGCTGGGAGAGGGAGCCTTCTGAAACGCCTGCTGTTCAGGAACAGTGACTAGCTCAGAAGGTGTTGGGAAGGCGGGAGGCAGATAGTTTTGTTTCTTGCAAGCCTCTCCACCCCTGGTGCCTGAAAGTCTGCTTCTCAGCTGACTACCCCTCCCTGTCACGTTTGACCTTCCAGTGACCCTTTTTTTGCCACCCGAACTGACCGAACTGTTCGGTCATTTTGAAGGTCGGAATTGAGGTCAGTTCATGTTCGGATTCGGGTTCGGGTTCAGTCATCTGAACAGGCTGAGTTCGGGCCGAACTCCGAACTTCTGAACCGCGAACGCCTATCCCTAACCCTTTCTGATGTGTTCTGGCCTAGACCAGCTCCTGACCTCCGTTTGTTCCTGCATGCATGCCTGTCGTGTTCCTGAGCTTTGACTACAGTCCTGTTGCCATGCCTGCTTGGATCATATCTTTCAACCCTTGCCTTGCCCTCTCACAGGAATGTTGGTGGCAGCATGAAGATAATAAGGTGGTCAAATACAAAGGCAGTGGGAGAGACAGAAATGCTTTAGGCATGTAGGCAAATATACTGTTTCTCTTTCTTTTTCTGTGCTCCATTTTCTTTCCACTCTGTATAAATTCCCTGTACATAATTGGACTGTAACAGATAAAGCCACTGGAAAAGCACATTTATAAATAGCAGGAGGGAGTAGTTAGTTAACTAAATTGCAATACAACATCACAGACACAATTACAGAAAGACCCAGAGCCTGTTAATAACCTTCTTTAACAATTCACATGACTGAGTTAGAAGCACCCAAGTGAATGAATCTTCCACAATCAAACAGCAGAGACTAATGGATACAACAGACAGTGCCATTATATCCACAAAACTGTTTGAAATATTGATCAAAATGCTAAGCACTATTGATTTGGGTCTAATGGATATTTGCCATTCCCAGTGCCTTCTACAGAAACAAAACTGCTGATTCTCTCTTATTTCCATATTTTAAGGGAAATGTTGACTGTAAAGTTATTTTGTTTTTATAATTTTAGAACTGCAAAATGAGCTCTTTTGAAATGGAGAGATTACTTCTGTTGCTGAGAAAAAGGCAATGTGTTTATATATTCCCTACTGCCTTTGTATTCCACAGAACATTCATCAATGCATATTAATTAGGGCTGCAACGAAGTCTTCGGAAAACTTCAGAATTTGCCAAATATTAAGGTATTCAGTTTGGAAAGGCCAAATTCAAAAGTTCCATGGACCAAGGCAGTTATTTGGAAAACTTTGGCAACTTCGGAAACTGCGTGGGGGTCTGGTGCACAGTTGAGCTGCTTCTAGAAATGAAACTTAGTGCCATATTTGGTAGGAGGTGGGTATGGGAAGGGACAGTTGAATGATGATAAGCCAAATGGCAAGTTTTAATTGGCTCGCCAAGTCAGATGGTCAACTTTTGAATTGGCTGCCAGGGCAGCTGAATCTGTAAGTAATCTGCTGGAGTGGGGGGAGAGGGGTGCCTGGCAGGTCTGGCATGATCTGGTATGGTATGGTTTGGCCTGTCCTGTTCATAGGGTCAATGCTGGAGGATGGGGGTTACGTTACCCTTTACCATGCCATGCAGTTTTTAAAAAAATAATAATAATTGGGTGCCACATTGCTGCCTGCTGCTTGGTCGGCACTAGGCACCATGAGGAGGGGTCTCTCTGCCTGGCTCCACTTCCCAAGTTTGTTTGGTCTGTTCAACTTACAATTGCCACAATGCCATGCCAAGGAAGAGGGTGCCCCTGAAGGGGGAGGGGTTTAAATGTCTGGTTTCTTAATTTTGTGACTGCTGCTGGGGCTGGCGCTTGCTGGCTTTTTTTGGTGGGATTTATTTCTCCATGCAGTTGCAGACTGTTTTGTGGGGGTTGTTGTATTCTTCTTGAGTGAATGTCCCTTGCTAGCCTGCATTTTTGTGCACTGCTTGGTTGGCATAATGATAAAGTGGGTGTGCTCACTGCTAATGATCGGCCATGATGTGGGTACACTACTGGTTGGCTGGTTTATTTAATTTCTGCATGCAGTTGCACTTTTTTGAGGTTGTCTTCTGAAGTGATTGTCTCGTTCTTGCTAGCCTGCTTTTCTGGGTAGTGCTTTGGCTGTGGGCTCAAGAACTTTATAACAACTTTCTGAAGTTTCCGAAGTTTTCCAGTGTTCTGCAAAGTCTGAAGCTTTGGCAGAACACCGAATTGCCTCCAATTACTTGGACTGACTATTCAGAACTTCTAATCAGTCTGAATACCTGGAAGTACTATTTGGTTCAGCCCTCATATTAATACTTGATAGTCTAAAACAATTACAAGAAGTCCATATGGAAAGGTTAAGGATACATAAAACACAAGTTTGGTTTCTGGGTTGTTTGTTTTCTTAAAGTATTTTTATATATCTAAGAACTTTGGGAGATTTAGGGTAAAATTTCAGGGAATCCTATGGAAGTTAGGACACCCAATTCCCATTGAATTTCGCTGTCTTGGGGCTGTGTCATCTACCTAAGGGGAAGGAGCGGAGTGTGAGCGAGGGGATTTGGGGCTTGTGCTGAGTGGAGGCTTCCTCTCCTCCCCCGCGCTACCGGATGTAACCTGAGGAATACTAAAGGACTCCACCTGCGGCTGGACAGCAGGCCACCAGCCAGTGGCTGTGAGCCGAAGGGCCGCGGCCAAAGAGTGGGGCCCTTCGGGGCCTATAGGGGCCCTAGGGGTGGAACTGTGTGTGTTGGGGCTTTCTGTTAGGTGCTGATGTTTCCCAGTTCTACATTTGGCTAGGCCTGACCCCTCCTCTAAGGGTGAAGAGTTAGGCGAGCCTTGCCGGTCTAGCCCTGGAGGCTGCAAGAAGAGGCAAGTCCTTTCATTCTACCTTAACATTTGTTTAATCCTTTCCCTACTTATTAATTGGCTCGCAGAGAGCGTAAGCACAGAAGTGTGGTCGGGGCAGACAGACATTGACTGCCTGTTCTCAGCCTGGGCCTTTTATTAGGCTATTGGACCAGTGGGAAAATATGTTTTCATCTAAGTGTGAGAGAGGGGATTCCCCAGAGGTTATTTTGGCGAGATGGAAAAAAGCTAAACAATGTAAACTTGAAGCTTATTTTCCAAGACATTCAGCAGTTTTGGGGGCAACTCCGCTCTTGCAGCCTCAGACATTGATTACAGATTGTTCTCGTTCAACAATGGATTCCTTAGTTCTGGGGACAAGCACTCAGTAGGGCCCAAGGACCTCATTGGGGTATGGAGCCTCCGTTTGTAATCCCTCGCTTGAACCTTTACACTCTTGGGGTCCAACGTTGGGTACTCAAGACTCTTGTTCAGGTGAGAAGTTGGTAGCTTTTCTCACTGACCTTTTACTGCTGTCTACTGATACTCTAGACTTTGTCTTGATACGAATTACGCAGCTGCAAACTGCTATGAATTCTATCAATGACCGGTTACTAATGCCCCTCTCGGCTGCCGGAATTCACCCTCCAGCTCCCCAGTAGGGAGGTATGGCCCCTGGGCGGCTACAGTCATTTGTGTTACTCCAAAAAGGACTAACTCTGAGGGGCAATGTAACCGTGTTACCATCTGTGGTTGTGGTGGAGGGTGGTGTGACCCTTACGGCTCTGCCTAATGTATAATGTTTACTGTGTATCCTGGGGGAAGGTGGCCTAAACCTCTTTGGGCTTTGGCCTTGGATGTGGTTGAACATCTCAGAGTGATTTTAAGATGTAAAATAACTAGACATGATATTGCTTCAGTAGATCAATTACCTCCATTAAGAGATAGACAGACCCTATTAGTAACATTTTTGACTACGTCTCTGATCCAGGAAATTCTAGCTAATCTGGACCACCTGAGCAGGAAGGATGTATTTGCTTCTCGGGTGTTTCAGTTTGCCCCTGGACATAGTAACACTGTCCCTGGGGTAGGTTCTAATGCCAGAGAGGGAGATCCAAGGGAACTAAATAAACAGCGGATGGTATCTGCTACCTTGAGAGATGCAGGGGCAAGGGATGGGAGACTTCAGACATTACTGACAACACAAGTAGGGAGATCAGGATAGGCAAGTAGCGTATTCCAGGAGGCATATAGTATGGAAGTGGAGGTGGTTGGGGAACGGAAGTCTACTAAAGAAATGTATGCCTCTCGATTCCAGGGGACTTCCCAGCTTCCTCCTCCTGTGGTCACCCCCACTGAACTGGTGGAGAGACTAGAGGCAGTCCAGAGCCTGTAGATGTCGCTTGAGACTGTCAATGTTAGATCTATGGCAAGAAGGAGGGGGGTAGTGTTTGTGGGGGATTTGGGGGTGACGCTGAGTTTCCGGCCTCTAAAATCCCCCAGGAAGTTAAGGTCCGGAACAATTCTGTGGGAAGGGAGACTGGTGTGGTTGGGCCAGTCTCTTCTATCTCCTTAGGTTGTGCTAAGGGGAACCTGGAACAAAATAGGATAAGGTCAGGAAGACAGGGAAATACGTCTGGCCAAGGTGATCTTTCAGAGCTAGTACAGGGGGTCCCTGGGGTGATATCACTCTTGGCAGAGGGAGATGGCAGTTGTTTATGAAATGATCTTAATGTCCCTCCTCACGGGAGGTAGAGTTTCAGGCTAGGACGGACCCAGCGACCACCCTTGTGGGACCTCGTTTAGCAAATTCTAGTCCGAATAAGGACCTTCTATCAATTCGGACCTCACAGGAAGAGGCGTGACTAGTATGAGAGCCTTGCTGTCACTTGTCAATCCTTTCCTGGAATACAGCAGGTTGGAAAGTCCGCTGTCTGGTGGGTTCAGAGATACTTGCAAAACCTAATAATGTTAAGGTTAAAGTGAACCGGAGATGGTCCAAAGAAGTCAAGGAGGCCTTAAACAAATTTATTAACTTGCAGGGTGGTAAGGACTTCTGCCTGGCTGGGACACTCTGGAGTCCTTTGGATCCGAGTTGGTATGAAGCCCTACCATGTCTGCTGGACCCCCTGCTTTTCCAGCATATATTTGTGAAAGATGAGCGCAGGAATGTGGGGAAACCCCCTCCTAAATCTCTTATCAGGGGCCTTAAGGTAGGGAAAGTCCCAGGCCCTGATGGGATTACACCTGAATTGCTTAAGGTCTCCCCGGACTGGTGGACGGCTATTCTGGCCCCGCTCTTTACTGAAATTAACGGATCTGGTGTAATCCATACCTCCTGGCTTAAGAGTATCTTTGTGCCCATATTTAAAAAGGGCGATCCCCAGTGCCCTGCAAACTATCGCCCGATTAGTTTGCTCAGTGTGATAGGGAAACTTTACACTTGGCTGCTGCTAGACAAATTGAGAAGCTGGATTAAGCAGTCTGATCTAATTTCGCCTGAGCAGACCGGGTTTTGTGAGGGGAAGGCTACTTTGGATCACATTATCCTTCTCTCTGCCCTCACTGAGAAATACACCATTTATAGGAGCAAGCTATATTAAGGATTTATGGATCTCAAAAAAGCTTTTGACTCCATTAGCAGAGAGCGTTTGTGGATAAAATTGCGAGCTTCCACTATTGACCCTAGACTTCTTTATCTGGTCATCAGATCACACCCAGGAAATTCACTTCAGATAAGGTCTAAGGGATTGCTGTCTGCAGCAGTTATGGTATATAGGGGCTTGAGACAGGGGTGTTTACTCACCCCTGTTCTCTTTCACCTTTACTTGGATGATGTGGTTCAACACCTGAATGCAAGGGATACTTTTGCCCCCTAGTAGCATATAACTGGCTGAGCTGGCCTCAGAGGTGGTGCTGGGCTCCTCCAGGACCTTGGTTCTGGGGAACTTCAACATCCATGCCAATGCTGGCCTTGTAGGAGCAGAGCGAGAATTCATGGCCGCTATGGAAACCATGGATTTGCCCGAGGAGGTTACCTGCCCAACCCATGTGGGGGGGGCACACCTTCGACCTGATCTTCGGTTCTGGCCTTGAGGCGGGGGGTCCGGTAGTGGGGGAGGTTAGGGCCGTGCCCTTGTCATGGATGGACCATTATCTCCTTCAGGCCAGTCTCTCAGCACACCCCCTCCATAAGGGGGATGGTCCACCCTCGGAGGCTGATGGAGCCTCAATGGTTCCAAGAGGTCCTGAGGAAGTTAACCTTGGACCTGGACGGTCATTCTGTCGATGAGCTGGTGCAGCATTGGAACAGCTTGCTGGAGGAGGCCATTTACATGGTGGCTCCGAGATGCCCTCTGCCTCAGTCTCGACACCGCAGGGCCCCTTGGTTTACTGAGGGGCTACGGTGTATGAAACGTGTAGGCAGGAGGCTGGAGCAATGCTGGCGTCGGACTCGATCTGACTCCAACCGACTTATCCATAGGGCCCATTTGTGGTCCTATGTTGAGGCTGTGAGGACAGCAAGGAAAGAGTTCCTTGCTGTCCTCATAGCATCTGCGAAGTCACACCCGGCAGAGCTGTTTCGGGTGGTGTGGGGGCTGGTCAGACCAGACTCCTTCCGCCTGGACGGGGACTTGTCACGGGCCCGCTGTGAAGAGTTTGTCACCTACTTCACAGACAAGATCGCTCGGATTCAGAGTGACTTTGACACTGGATTGGGGGAAGTAGGTGGAGAGTGCTAGGTAATGGACATCTCATCTGGTCCATTTTTGTGGGGGGAGTTTCAGAAAGTGACACCAGATCATGTGGTGGATGTCTTGGGGTCTGTGAGAGCCACCTGTTGTGAACTTGATCCATGCCCGTCCTGGTTGGTGAAAGCCTCCAGGGAGACATTGGGGGATGGTGCTGGCGAGGGTGGTTAACGCGTCCTTGTGGCAGGGGAGGTTGTCGCCCAGCCTCAAGGAGGCTGTGGTGCGCCCCCTGCTGAAGAAACCATCTTTGGACATGGACGTGCTCGTCAGCTACAGATCTGTCTCTAACCTTCCCTTTTTAGGGAAGGTTATTGAGCGGGTGGTGGCGATCCAGCTCCAGGCGCATCTAGATGGCATCGGTTTCCTGGACCCATTTCAATCTGGGTTCCCTCCCAGCTATGGCACCGAGACGGCGTTGGTGGCCTTGGTCGATGATCTCCACCGGGAGATGGACGCAGGATGTTCAACATTTCTCATCCTGCTAGATCTCTCGGCCGCTTTTGACACCGTAGACCATGGGCCACTGTTGAGATGGCTGCGTGACCTGAGGGGTCTGGATGGGACTGTTCTTGAATCGTTCTGCTCATTCGTCTCGGGGAGAAGCCAACGGGTGGTGTTGGGGGCTGAGACATCTTGCCCCCGCGCTTTATCCTGCGGCTTTCCGCAGGGTTCCATTCTGTCCCCATTGTTATTAAATGTATATATGCAGCCCTTGGGGCAGGTCGTGAGAGGGTTCATGGTGCGGTGTCACCAATATGCTGATGATACTCAGCTGTACCTCTCCTTTTCAACTCACCCAGACCCTGCTGTCTTGATGCTATCCCAGTATTTGGAGGCCGTGGCGGAATGGATGTGGCAGAGCAGACTGAATCTCAACCCCAATAAGATGGAGGTGATGTTGGTGGGGAGAGCGAGGGAGGTGTCGGCCCCCCTGATTGGGGGGGTTTGCCCTCCTATAGCTCAACAAGTTCAGAGTCTGGGGGTGGTATTGGACACAGATCTCCGCCTGGAGCAGCAGGTGGAGGTAGTTGTGAGGGCTGCCTTTCGCTAGCTGTGTCTGGTGCAGAGGCTGCGCCCGTACGTCTCTGGCCCGGACCTGGCCTCCCTCATCCATGCCTTTGTCACCTCGAGGATGGACTACTGCAATGTGCTCTACGTGGGGCTGCCTTTGTTCCTGGTTCCTTTCGGGGACGGGCCGTCGGGAGCATATAACACCAGTGCTCCGGACTCTGCACTGGTTGCCAATAGCATGCCGAGTCCGCTTCAAGGTTTTAGTATTGATCTATAAGGCACTTCACAGTCTGGGCCCCTCATACCTCAGGGACCGCCTCGCCCTCCGTGCCCCAGAGCGACTCCTTCAGTCTGCTGGGGGTACCTTCTTGGCGGTCCCCCATGTTAAGCAGGGGACCACAATGGAGAGGGCATTCTCAGTAGCCAGGCCGCACCTTTGGAATTCCCTCCCAGAGGAAGCTCACCTGGCCCCAAGCCTTTTAACATTCCGGCGGAATTGTAAAACCTGGCAAGAAATTGAACAGGTTCAAAGCTTTAAATATCTGGGGGTCACCTTCACCGCTACAGCCAACTGGAGGTTACATCTGGCTCTGGTTAAAACCAGGGCTAGGAAATCCCAAGCTGCTATTAAGAGATTCTATTTCCACCAAGGAGGAAAACAGATTGCCCCCGCACTGACCCTTTTCCGAGCCAAGGTATTGGCCCAGGCCCTCTACGCGGTGCCTGTATGGTGCCTGAATCACCTTGATGAGTTGGAGAGCTTGCAGAACTCCTTCTTGATCTCTATCTTGGGGGTCCTTCAAGGCCAACAAGCCTCAAGGCCAACAAGCCCTAGAACATACTTATCTCTTTAATTGGCAGGACCCGTCTAGGAGGACAGTCTTCACCAGACTTCACACAAATACCTTCCCTTCAGCTGTTGTTGAGGAGAGGTATAAGGGTACCCCTCACGATCAGAGGGTTTGCCAATTTTGCAAGACTGGTAAGGAAGATACAGTGGCACATCTCCTGATGGACTGCCTCACTTTGACCGGTCCATGGCTAAAATATTTGGGAGATTTCCTCCAGGGTCTGCAGTGGGGCTCTAGGTCTAGTTTTTTAAAAAAAGATGCTGGGCCCAGGGAATTCACCACTGACAAGAGCAGTGGCAGATTTCGCACATGCAGTGCTGATAATAAGGGCATCTATACTGGGGAAATAAGGGTCCTGTTGCATTCCTGAGCTGGGATTTAGTTAGCACTGACAAAGTAATTCCTCCTTTAGCCATAGGAACTGGAAGGACCACCTGTCCCCCTGCTGTTCCTTATTGATCAACATTGCCTCCGGGAGGTTGCAAGACATGGGTTCGGACTCTTGGAGAGTACTGACCTGGAGTGTGTTTAGACTGGGATCTCAAAATTTTGGAGTTCTGTAGCAATTGTTGCATATTGGCCTTGTATAATGGTGGTTTTGATCTTGTTATTCAGTTTTGTAATTTTGGGGTCCTTGGACTCTTGTCTTGTTTATGGTTTTATTGTAAAAGCCTGTGGCTACACAAATAAAGAATTTACTATTATTATTCTGATAGATGCTGTGACGTGCTCACCTGCACATAAGTGAAAATGGAGGCACTGCATCCAAAGATAACTTTAAGCCACAGTAAATCAGATGTCAGTGTGGACATGATCACTGCTCTTTTTTCTGAATGTTACCAGCTGATGCAATGAATTGCTGTAGCGTGTGCATCAGCTCGAAAACTATTCCAGAGCTGACTGCACAGGTACAGCAGAACTGCTACTGTGCAACAGCATTATTATATTCAGTGTCTGTACACATTCATGTCTAAGGCAGTCAAGCAGTTATTCTTGTACTCCTGATTTGCCCCAATTTCTATGATTTATTTTTCTCTCCTGGGATTCTGGGCTTCATTTCCACTATTTACTTATCATCACCCCTCTCATACTGTCTGTCACTGACACTGGTACTGCTGTCAGCTGTTACTGTCTTCGGCTGTGCACAGCCTTCCCTTGTGAGCCAACTCCTGTGGCTATGTGTAATATGGTTGATGGTGAATTGCCAGAGTTCATGAATGAGGGGTTTCTATGGCATTCTTGACAACTTTGCCTCTTTTTTTATATGGGACATATTTTATTGTCGTCTAGGAACTCCATTAAAAACCTTCTCTTTACATTGCAATTTAAGGTGGACTTGATAGGATGATATGCTGCAGTTCACACTTTTTTTAGCTTGGTCTTGAATGGAAAGAAGGATTATTCAATAACCCTCTGCAGGTGTGTGTAAATCAACTTTTGATCCCACAAGCTAACCTTTACCACATTTGATAGAGTGCGTAAAAAGACCCAAAGATAAGTAGGGCTTCAATTTCACTGCAATAGATGCACCGGAGGGCAGGTATGGCCCTTTTGTAGCTGAAGAATCCCATTGATTTACATTAAACTTTGTCTCCCTCAAGCCAACAGCTTCATTAGCTCTGGTGTTTGCTCCATCTAAGTGCTTGTTTCTTCTGAGTGAATAACTTCCCAAGCAACTCTGTCCTGGTTTATATGTTTTTAATTCTGGCTCCTGGATTTCCACTTATTATTTTAAAAAAGATATAGCGTGTAATCCCCACCCATTAAAGTCAATAGGAGCTGAGTCATTAACTTCAATGCAGGAAGGATTGCACCCATAGTCATCTATGTGACTAGGTACCTTTATGGTTTACAATATCATATAATGTATCATATATTATGGTTTACATTATCATATAATGTAGAGCGCCCCGCACTCTACATGGGGCTTCCCTTGTTCCTGGTTCGGAGGCTGCAGCTAGGGCAGAATGCAGCGGCCCGGCTCTTTTCGGGGACGGGCCAGAGTGCTCCGGACTCTGCACTGGTTGCCAATAGCATGCTGAGCCTGGTTCAAGGTTTTAGTATTGATCTATAAGGCCCTTCACAGTCTGGGCCCCTCGTACCTCAGGGACCGCCTCGTCCTCCATGCCCCAGAGCGGCTCCTTCTGTCTGCTGAGGGTACCTTCCTGGAGGTCGTCCCCCGCGTAAAGCGGGGGGTCACAATGGAGAGGGCATTCTCGGTGGCTGTGCCGCGCCTCTGGAACTCCTTTCCGGAGGAAGCTCACCTGGCCCCAAGCCTGTTGACATGCCGGCAAAGCTATAAAACCTGGCTTTTCACCCAGGCCTTTGGAAAGGGGGTGGGTTACAGGGTTTTTATCTCCCCTACCCTATTTATTGTTTTAATGTTTAATTGTTTCCCGGGCCCTGTTTTAATATTTGAATTGTATTCTGACGTATTTTAAATTGTTTTATATATATTTTTATATGTATATTTTTTATTTTTGGAAGCCGCCCCGAGCTGTTCTCAGGAGGGGCGGGGTAAAAATTTAGAGAATAAATAAATAAATAATCTGAGTGTTCCACATTCCTTAATATAGTTATACCCACAACGCCCCTTTGATGCAGGGAAAAGCTATGATCCCTGTTATAAAGATGGAGAACTAAGCCATAAGCAGACATCGAGCCTGGCACAAGGACCCAGAGGAACATGGAACTGAACCCAAGAGCAGCTAATTCTGATTTGAGAGATTGTTGTCTATTGCAGGGAATATATATTGTTCAGCCAATGACAGTAGAACTAGCATACTTTAAGTATGCCCACTGGTTCTTCAGAAGTGTTAAATACCCATATGGCAACTGAAGTAAGGGGAAGTGCCAGGTGCTCAACAACTTTGAAAATTAGGCTTTTTTAATATAGGTGGTTCCAAAATTTGAACATTGGAAACTAGTTTTAGACATACAGGATCAGTTCCCCAAGTAGCTCCATTGAAATCAGCAGAGCTATGCTGAGTTACACCAGCTGAGAATATTGTCCTCCATTTGGAAAAATTAAACTATGTTCCCATGTCAATGGGATAATGTAGGTGTTGTTTGCTACCCTTGCCCCATATTGGAGCTCTCCCTTTGCTGTTCTTGAATTAGACATGACTTTGGATGCTCATCATATTCCTGACCTGCCTATAATGGCTTATTCTGATTTTGAATATTGAATATGCTGTGTTTATTAAAACAAAGCAAAACTACTTGTTCCGAGTTCCTTCTTCTCCTGGATATATCAACTCCTGCTAATGGAATATCTTTAACCATCCTGGGTTTGTGCAAAATTATAGGCCAAATAAAATGCAGAGCAAAGGATTGTGGTAATAGCTGCTGTTCCCAACGCCTTAGTGAAATTAGTTAGTACAATTCACTTTATATTTCCTCTCATACACATAATCCAATGATATTTCCAGTGATATAATAATAATAATAATTAATAATAATTAATTATTAAGTATTCATTATTCATTATTCACTATTAGTTATTTGTTATTAATTAAGTATTAATTATTTGTTAATTATTACATATTAATTATTAATGATTACATATTAATTAATAATCATTAATTATTACTTAATAATGATACTTTTATTTTTATAGCGCTCCTCCACCCTGCTAAATGGTGGTTGGAGGAGTTCAAAAGCATGAAAGATAGTAATATAAAGCAATACAAAATCCATTAAAAAATGTAACAAAGAAGGTGAACAGGGAGGACAGAACACAAGGGAACTAGCAGTAGATTCTAAAAGCACCTGGAGAATAAATCTTCAGCTATTTTTTAAACACGAGGAGGGAGGAAATGAGATGAACATCTGGAGGAACCGAGTTCCACACATAGTTAGACAGAGGCAGTCTGCCCCCGGAGCTGCTCTGGGGGTGCACCCCTGTACCCACCTGCTTCCAAACCCATTTGACCTGCTTTAGACGGACCTGGCAGGTTCCCTGGCCCATGGTCCACCCACGCAATGCCCCCAGTTCCATGCCATGCGGACAGCCAAAAGTAGAGCTTCAGCATGGGCCCGCTGAGCAGACAGACAGCAGCTCTGCTGTGGGCCATTACTCTGGGTTTGGCTGGCCTGCTGTGCCGGCAGCACTCAGGGATGTTCTGGACATCTGGAGTACTACTGGCAGGGATGCCCTGGAGAAGTTGCCTATCTGGCAGGGGTGCCTTTAGATGGACAGGCCACCCCAGAGGTGAAGAGGTCGGACATGGGCAGAGGTGGGGCTGCCATCCATTTAAAAGCACCCACTGAGAGGCCCACCACAGCAAAGGCCTGATTGCCCACTGACTTAAGGAGTGATGGTGGGATCCACAGACAGCAGGTGGTTTCTGAGCACTGATAACTACCAGTGTGAGGGTCCAAGAGTAGGTCTCAGATATAGCCAGGTTCCACTTGTGGAATAATGTTTTGCTGTGGTGACCTTTTTTCTTCTTTCTTTTAGCTAGGTCTGCTTAGATCCAGTGTGTGGAATCCTTGGCCAATAAGTCAAATCTGACTGGATCTTGATTTTTATTTGGCATCTTTCCCAGACCCAGCTCCTGTAAACAGACCCAACCCTTGTACAGTGAATGGACATTCTCAGGAGAAAAGTAGCTAATATGCAAGTGTGCACCTAGGCCCTGATCCAAGGTCCGAACACATGTGGATCAAAACTATACTTGTACATGCACATACAGTGTGAGTACGTAGGGAAATCCTCTGCCTCCAACTGTGCCACCACCACAGCAGCTATGTCCACCTGCCTCTCTCTCTCCTGGGTGGCAACTCAGTCAGGAGATGGGAACATTCCCAAGGGAACCCTATGTGCTCACGTTGTGGTTGTTTTTAGACTAACAGTGAGCCCACAACAGATGATCCAGCAGCGTCCTCAGGCCACAGATCACCTGCACAGTGCTCCCCCCACACCATAGAGTTGCAGGTGCTTACCCACTGCTTTAGGCTGGCGCTCGCAACTCTGTGGTGGTGAATGGTGCAACAGCTTAGTGGGCATGGAGCTGCACTGTGGGTCCACTCAACAGACAGGCAGCAGTTCCACATTTGGCTATTGCCATAGGTTTGGCAAGCCCACTCCGGGTGGCAGCCCCAGTCATCTCTAGGTGAACATCGGGTGGGTGATCTTTAGACTGACCAGTCAACCTGGTGATGTCAGGGGCACTCCTGGAGTTGCCATCTATCTGTGTACACCCTGTGTGTGCAAATGCACAAGTGTAGTGTTGGTCCACGTGCATACATAGACCTTGAGTCTGTGCCCTAAAAGCTACCAGCCAAGTCTGTGATCTGCATCTTGCCCTCACTGCCCCTGCCCTGAAAGCCCACCTACCCATGCATTATCTCAGCATTCCTACCCTTCCCTGTATTTCTTTACCATAGCTACACCTTTCTGCAGTCTATGCCTGGACCCTCTTATCCGTCCTCTGTAAGTTTCTATTCATTGCTATCTCCAATAACGCATCTTATTTCAGCACTGCAATAAGTTGGACTCTGTGGAATAAGTGCAAATATGAGAATTTTTGGTGATGTAGATGAACATCTCTGAGAATTATTTCTGTGGCCCACAGGGTGTTTTTAAAATGCCCACATGGTCTCCAAACATTAACAAAAAATCTCATTCCCCACCCCTGGTTTAGTTACAGAGCAAACTAATTGAATCCTTTGAAGCAAAGATTAGGAACATGTCTGCCAGCAGCTCCTGTTCAGTGATACACTGTATAAAACTAACATCATATCTTCGTCCTTTATTGGGGAAATCGTCTTCCAAGTATCATGAAACCGGGGGATAAGTAGATCTGATGGAACCCTTTTTTGTATTTCAAAATATCAAAAATTGTAAAACAACCACAACACGACAACAACAAAACAGACTTATTTTTAAATGAAAAAGAGAGAAAAAACATCTTCCTGTGACAATTTTATTTTTCCCAACACCAGAAACAGTACTAAATTTGTAGGACTTTTGCTGTACTGTTGGGCGATAACTGTATGGGAGATAACTGGAGTGATGGATGATTATGAGGTTGATGAATGGAAAAGAATGACATCACACCTTGAAAGGCCAAAAACAATTAGTTTTCACTACACAAAAGGAAACAAGCTCTGTCTAATACCGTCTTAATCGTGGCAATGTTAACATCCATGAAGCATTTAATATTGCATATTCAAGTGACAAGTATGTTCAGAAATTTTTTAGATGGGTGGGCTGATCCTAAGCCTCATGGACGCGCATGCACAACATGTGCAACACATGTGTTCATGCATGCAACCCACATGCACCCCCATTAAGAGGACTGTAGTGCCTGTGCAAATGGTGCAAAATGACATGGAACTCTCTCGCACAAATGTGCACATGTGCACGTACATATAAGCTGCATGTGCAGGGGTTCTGGATCATGCCCATGGTCTATAAAAATGGCCTCTCTCTCTCCATTTTATTCTAGAAATGCCTTAAATGTAGGCTTTAACTTGAAATGAATATTGGGTACATTTGTAACCTAACTGTTTAAACGAAGAAAATACAGAGTGGTGTTTGCTTTGTTTGCAGCCCTGAATATTTGTGCTGATTACTTTGTGTTTTTTTATTTACTTCATTCATTTGTTCTTCATCATCAATTATAAAGTGATATTTTCAGAACCATTCATCACACCACGTTGAAACCAAATTTGTGTCAGAACAATGATTCTTAAATTGTCTGTCTTTGGATGGACTGAACAGTTGCACTGTAATTTAAATGGAAAAAGTGTACTGTGTATTTGATGACACATGTTGGGAGCCATGCCTTGCACCACATTTATTTATACTTGTATCCTACCCTGCCCCTAAGGCTCAGGGTGGGTTACAATATAAAACCATATAAAAATGAAGGCATGTAAAAATATAGAAAAATCCTCTAGATACCACAACCCATATCCCCTCTTGCCTTTATTTAATTAATTAATTTATTTGCCTTTGTTTAATTGATTAATTAATTAATTAATTAATTAATTCATTCATTCATTAATTTCACCTTATAATCGAATTAATAGAATCCTAGTCCCATTCATTTCAGCCCATTTCACTCTATAATGCCATGTGTTCTAATGAAGTTGCACTCTATTTTGGTATTTGGTACTTCATTCACTTTAGTTTACTATTTAGTGCTAAATATTCCTGGTGAAGTGAATGAAGTACCAGCAAAACAAAACCAAAGTAATTAAATAAATGGAAGTTGTGAGTTTCACACAGATGAAAACAGATTTGTATGTTGGTTTGTGTGAATGAATATGTGAACTGTCTTTGCAAATATCAAAAGTCCTATTCATTTCAGCCTCATTTCAAGTGAAGCTTCTGTTACTAGGCCTGAAGTGAGAGCAGGTGCTCTTGTGCCATCGGGAAATACTGACCTTTTGGGAGTGCTTTTGGCCATTTGTCAGTATTTTCTACTGCAGCACTTCCAGTCCTTTCGGTATTGGTGCCCGTGATTTCCCGTCATTTTTAGTATTTAATTTCTGATCATTTCTGGTAATTTCTGGTAATTTCTGGTATTACCGATTAAAATTAAAAATGACCAAAAAATAGAGACAATACCAGAAACTACAGAAAATTGCCAGAAATTACCAAAATGGCAGAAAATGGTGGGAAATCATGTAAAATGTCAAAAATGCCAGTAGATTTCCTCCTCACACGAATGATGGCAAAAGAGCTATTCCCATTGGAAACAGCGCACTCAGAGATTTGTCATTTCATCTCTATCTATTACTAAGGTCAATTTCTAAATTATCATTATAATGTTTATGATTAGATAATATACTATAGAGCAGAGATTCCCAAGCTGCTGGTTATGACTAGAGCTCAAATGAATACCCACCAAAATGGATATACCTCTTGGAATTTAGGTACCTGATCTGACTCATTAACTTTGGGTACTACTTGCTACCTGATTAGTGCCCAATGGACTAGCCTATGTTTTGATTTAGTGCCTCCCCCGACCTCTCTCCTGTCCTCCTGCCTCCCTTGAGGAAATCTCCTCCCTGCTCTCCTCTCCAACCCCTCCACTTGCCCCCTGGACCCCAATCCTTCTTGCCTCCTGACCTCCATTGCCTTCACCATCGCCCCTCCCCTCCTGCATATCATCAACCTCTCCCTCTCTACTGGCTCCTTCCCCGTTGCCTTTAAACACGCCACTGTATCCCCCATCCTCAAAACGTCCACTCTGGACTTCTAATTACCATCCTGTCCCCCTCCTCCCTTTTGCTTCCAAACTCCTTGAACGGGTTGTCTACTCCAGTTGCCTCAACCGCCTCTCTGCCAACTCTTCCCTTGACCCCCTCCAATCTGGCTTCCGCCCCCTTCACTCCACTGAAACTGCTCTTGGTAAGCTCACCAATGATTTTCTTGTGACTAAATCAAAACCGCCTCTACTCTATTCTTGTCCTCCTTGATCTCTCTGCTGCCTTCGACACTGTTGACCACTCGCTCCTGCTTGAATTGCTTAACTTCCTGGGATTCCGGGACTCTGTCCTCGACTGGTTCTCCCCCTACCTTTCTGACCGCTCCTTTAATGTTTCCCTTCCTAACTCCTCGACCTCCTCCTCCCTACCCCTCTCAGTTGGTGTTCCCCAAGGCTCTGTCCTTGGCCCTCTCCTCTTCTCTATCTACACCCAATCCATAGGCAAAGTCATTGCTTCCCACGGTTTCCAATACCACCTATACGCTGATGACACTCAACTCTATCTCTCCACTCCTTCCCTCTCTCCCTCCATCCTAGCTCGTCTCACCAACCGTCTTTCCGATATCTCCGCCTGGATGTCCCAACGCCAACTCAAACTGAACATGGTGAAAACTGAACTCCTTATCTTCCCTCCCAATCCTTCCTCTCCCTCTTCCCTGTCAATTTCCATTGACGGGTTCTCCATCCTCCCTGTCCCCCAAGCCCATACCTTGGGTTTCATCTTCGACTTGCACCTCACCCTCAAACCCTACATTGACTCCGTGGCCAAATCCTGCCACTTCTCCCTCCACAACATTGCTAAGATCTGCCCTTTTCTGTCTGTCTCCTCTGCCAAAACTCTCATCCATGCCCTAGTCATCTCACACCTTGACTATTGTAACCTCCTCCTCGCTGGCCTTCCCCGCTCTCACCTTGCTTCCCTCATCTCTATTCAAAACTCCGCTGCCAGGATCATCCACCTAGCCCATTACTTTGACTATGTGCAGCGTCTCCTCCCTCCACTGGCGTCCCCTTCCTGAGCGTATTCTGCACAAGCTCCTCGTCTTCACATACAAAGCCCTTCATAACCTTGCTCTGCCCTACCTCTCTGCACTGATCTCCCTCTGAACCCCTGCTTGAGCCCATTCCCTCCCTCACCCTCCCATGCCTCCACTGCTCCCCCACCCACCTTTGTCCCTTCTCCCTCGCTGCCCCGCATGCCTCGAACTCCCTCCCTGCCCTCTTCCACCTTGCCCCCACCCTCCACACCTCCAAGTCCCTCCTCAAAACCCACCTCTTCTGCTCCACCTTTCCTAACTCCTGCTAATCATCCCCACCCAGGATTATCCCCTACCTGTTATCTGCAAACTCCCATTTACTGTATCCAAGTCAAGAACGTGCACCTGAGTTGTCGCATCCTCGTGAATGTTGCATCCCTTGTCTCTCCCTCTGTTTCCCCCTTCCCTGTCTCCCCTCCCCTTGTCTTTAGATTGTAAGCTCTCAGACAGGGACCGTGTCTATTTTATTCTCTGTAAAGCACCAGGTACACTTCTTGCGCTATATATAAATGGTAATGCTAATGCTAATGCTAATAATAATAATAATTAATAATTAATAATAATTTAGCAGTTTTATATTACCAAAATGGGAAACTGGTAATGGTAATACCAGTTATTTTGGGTAACTGGGTGCCCGACTCAGTAATTGGGTACTACCGATAGGTAACCTGATAGACTTCCCAAAATTGTGGATACTGTGGGTAGCAAATTATCTACCCATTTCAACTCCAGTTACTCATGACCCCAAGATGGGCCATATCATCTGCAAAATAGTGCAATAGATATTTGATATATTTTGTTTGTCATGAGATTATTTTTAAGTCTCACAATGTAGTCACACAGGAAAAGGCTTGGGAACTACTGCCATGTTTATCTGATACTCTGAGGGGTTTTTTTAGATTAGCATTTTGTGTAACATTTGAAAATGAGTGAGTTGAAAATTCAGGGAAAATGGTGACCATCCTCTCTGATTTGTTCTTTTTTTTCCCATTTAAAAACTGTTTAAAGTTGCAATTTGAAATCATTGGTGTGTAGAAAAACCAGCGAAAATTTTGGCAAGTGGAGTAACTCCACTAATGAGCTATGTTTAGCATCCCTTTGTTATTTTTAATTAGTTATTGAAATGCCATAATGTAATACTTTCCCATTCATTGAAGAGATAAGTCAGTATTTTCTTTGCCGTTGTAGAGACATTGCGCCATTTATCAGGGGCTTTGCAAGAGAACTAGGAAGCATAAAATGTCATTGCTTGCAAGGAATGTACAGTGCAGAAAGGGGTTGAGACAGACAAGAAGTCAAAGAACAGGATGTTTAGCATGTGAGACATAATCTTCTTCTTTATGGTGCTGCAAGATTGTATGCTTGAATTATCACTCTTTTACTTTTCCCTGTCAAGAGTATTCAGGAAGGTTGAGGGGAAAGTGTGTGTGTGTGTGTGTGTGTGTGTGTGTGTGTGTGGCTTCTGTAAGTGACTGAAGTGTGGGAGCATTTAGCAAGGTTCATTAGTAGTATTTGGGGATAATTGACTGGCTGGGAACAAGATAGTAATGAAATGAATAGTACATTTTGTATTTATGGATAGTATTTGCATTTTCAGATAGCCCTTTGATTATGGGTGATTTCAGATGTTACGGGGCCCCTTGGCCCCATACCGAAATCACCCTATTCATTCCCCGCTGGGGTCACCCCGTCACACCGCAACAGACGTGCCGGGGGGATCCCAGCGGGGAATCTGGGAGGGGGTGGGGCCGCGCGGTGCAATGGGCGGCCGCACGGCCACGCCCCCTCCATGCTCCCGCTGCTCACCCTCCGGGGAGATGGGCGGGTGGCGGGGCCAATGCGGCAGCCGTGTCGGGCTGGATTCGCCACGGCCTGACGTTACTTTTTTTTGGTCCCCGCTGGGGATCTCTTTGACCACGCTTCCCAGGACATTCCCCCCACTAGCCCGGGAAGCGTGGTTCAAATTGACCCCATGCGGGTATTGATCGTGGTGAACATCTGGCGGCCGCCAAACAGACGTTCGAGACACATTGACCACAGGTGCGTATTCACCGTGGTTCACTGTGATCTCATAACGTCTGAAAATACCCTATCTGAATAATATCTGCATATGAAACAGGTATTTGTATATCTGTATTTTGATTATTTATTAGGGGTGGGACTTGGGGGGAGATATCAGATACCGCTTTTATCGGATACCAGTTCTCGGATTATCAGATTTACTGGTATTACTGGTATTACCGGTATTACCATCATCAAATCAAATCAGAAATCAAATTACAGCAACTGCCAGGAAAGGACACTCGCACAGTGGCACATCAGTCAAGCATGCAGTTTAGTTTGCAAGTGAGTGACGAGTCAATGACCAACTGTATATTAGCCAACCCATAGCAGCAGCAAGCCACCACCAGACAGTGACACATACATTACATACATGCCAACAACTCGATTCCAAACATATTGTGTCCCACTCTCTGGGATCCCCATGATGACCCACATATTTCCAATGCCAACATTTAGAACCATACCTTACCAACAGTGTTTAAATTAATATTTAATCATAGTCAAATCCATTACTACCCCTAAAATAACCCCCTATAGAAAACAATGGCAAAAACGAACTGTTTTTTCTTTTTGCCATTTCGATGTCCCAGAATCCCCTCAAATCACCCATAACCACATATTGGCAATGCCAACAGTTCCAATGCCAACACAATGAGCACAGTGTCAATCTCAAATTTAGTGGGACCCACAAATAAACTATCTCTCTCCCCATTTGACCATAACCCTAACCATGGGGACAGGCAGTGCATGGGACCTCCAAAAAGAGGCTCTCCATCCCCCCTGAGGCAGGGCCTAACCCAGTAGCAAGTGAAGTTCACCAAATTAATATTGGAGGGAGGGACATTCACCCTGAACTACTCATTGAAGCTGTGTTATGCCCTGCTACTGGGGGGATAGAGAGCCTTCTGTGGTCCCATGCACTGTCTTTCCCCCAACTAGACCCCGAAAATAGATCACGTTGCCATCACCTACCTTTATCCTGAACCCTCGAATCCTCGATTTTTGAGCTCCTCTTTGCCACCTGTAGTCTTCTGAAGGTGTAGGCATCAGGATACAAGCCTTCCTTCATGCTTGGAGAACTGGGAGGACTGAGTTAGCTCCCAGTCCTGCAACAAGCCAAATCAGAAGAGATGAAAGGGAAGAGAAGGACAGGACAGAGAAGAAATAGGAGGGAAAGGTTTTCTTTGGTTCATGAGAAGAGGAAGGGGAAGATGGGTTTTCAGTGGGGAACAGGGAAAGGAGTCTCCATTGTTGTGTGCAGCTTTCTCTTCTGCTCGCTTTTTCTACTTTCTGCAGTGTCCACAGGGAGAGTGATGCGAGGTGTGGAATCTGATGAGAAATTGGAGGGGAAAAGAAAAATTTTGTGTGCTGTTTGAATTTGAGACAGATTTTTAAATTCTTCCCCCTTAACATTGAACTCCCTCAAAAGTAAAGGTACCACGGCTTCTGGGGTTCTGAGGCCTCAAGACGTAGGGGACTTCATGACTTCCATGGGAAGCTGACAGAACACCACACAAGTCTGAAGTCCTTCTAAGTCTGGAGGTGCAGTCGTGGGTCATGAAGATGTTGCATTCTCGCTACTGTGTGTAAAGGTCAGTCCCACAGTTCGCAATGGCTGGTGTTCCGGAGGTGCCCTCCAGATGCAATGTGTCCTCAGACTTTAGTTGGGCTCTGGCAAATGACTCGACTAAGGACTGGGGACAGAACTGTGTCTGGAGGTGAAGTGGTTGGGGTGTCAGTTTCTGAAGGAGTGTTCCACCCTCCCAGTGTCCTCTGTACTTCTTCTTGGTGGCGGTGGCAGTCCCAGTTTTACTTTGAGCCAGTGTGGGCTGGATAATGAGCCGACTTACTCCTTGTGAGGGAGATGGGATGTCCTGTGCAAGGGCCACTTGGACCACTCCTGCTGTTAACCAATGGAACTCCTGACCACTTGGTACACTCCTGTTGTTAACCCAGGGAAGTCTTAGCTTTTGGGCTAAGTCCTGCCCAACCAGCCTCAGTCTCTCCCATCCTGCTGTTAACCCAGGGAATTCCCAGCCACTTGGTCCACTCCTGTTGTTAACCCAGGGAACTCCTGGACACTTGGTACAATTCTGTTGAACCAAGTGGCCAGGCGTTCCCTGGGATAACAACAGGATGGGAAAGACTGAGGCTGGCTTGGCCCTGGGCAGGGTTTAGCCAAAGAGTTACGTAGCCTACGAGTCCAATTCTCATAGCTGTTGGGTTAATAATGCCCTCCTGTCACTGCCTTTCCCTCACTGGATCTCATCTGTGCTGCGTAATAAAAAAAAAACACGTTGCCATCACCCACCTTTAACCTGACCTCCCCCAACCAGACCCCATTGTTTCTGTAACCCAGCATGAAAAAAATAGATCACGTTGCCATCGCCTACCTTTATACTGAACCTCCGAATCCTCAATTTTCATGCCCTCCTTGGCCACCTATAGTCTTCTGAAAGTGTAGACTTCAGGACACAAGCCTTCCTTTAAGCTTGAAGAACTGGGAGGACTGAGTTAGCTCCCAGTCCTGCGACAAGCCGAATCAGAAGAGATGAAAGGGAAGAGAAGGATAGGACAGAGGAGAAATAGGAGGGAAAGGTTTTCTTTGGTTCATGAGAAGAGGAAGGGGAAGATGGATTTTCAGTGGGGAACAGGAAGAAAGGGACTCAGTTGTTGTTGTTGTTGTTGTCTGCAGCTTTCTCTTCTGCTGGTTTTTTCTACTTTCTGCAGCATTCACAGGGAAAGTGATGCGAGGTGTGGAATCTGATGCGATCTCGGAGGGGAAAAGAAAAGAAAAACAGCAAGTTAGGTGTTACTGCTGAGATGTTTGAATTTTATTTTGGACACAAAGAATGAAGATCTAATTTAGCCCCTTTGTGGATATGTCTCCAAAGAGGAGGTTCCAGACCTGCCTGTAGTTTTCCATGGTCGAGGCTCCAGACACAGAAGGCCTAGTGACTTCAGAGGCTCAGCAGAAACACCCACTAAAGTCAGAAAACCCTAATGCGTCCTGAAACGCACTGGTGGGGGGGTGGCTGGCAGTAAAATATTGCATTCTTCTGTTGCTGTTGAGGTCCAGGACCAGCTTTGTGACTATTCCATTTCACTGTTGAAGTCTGCACTTCAGAGCCCCACTGGAGCCTGGAATTTAACTGTGTCTTTGGGCAAAGGGGTGACTGGAGGCTAGGATCAGAACGGTCGGAGCAGGTTGACTGCTATAGATATTTGGGGCTGACATTCTCTGTGACGGGTAACTGGGATAAGCATTGGGAAGTTACTGGAATGAAAATGCAACAAGCGGTAAATGGGGTAATCAAGTTTGGGGCAAAACATGGGGGCAGACAGTTGGCACTGGCCTTGAAATTGTTAGAGTATAAATTAATACCCAAGGTCAAATATGGAGCCGAGGTTTGGGGTGGACAGGGGAATTTAAATCTCATTTAAATATAATTCCAGAGTATAATTCCAGAACCTATTTATGAGAACTGTGTTGGGATCCCAAAAGGCTACCCCAATTTTATTGATGAGAACCAAACTGGAGATTCTCCCAGTTAAAATTAAAGCTCAAGGGAGATTACTTAGATACTGGTTCAGGCAATTGGATATGGGTGAGGATTCCCTCCCCAAAGTCTGCTGGCTGAAAACAATGAGTGTTGATTCAGGGTTCTCTTGGAGAGAGGATTTGGCCATGTTGCTCAGTGACTTAGGGTATTGATATCTGCTACTGAGCCAATCAATACCTGCCCATGTTAGAGTGGATATTTTGCAACATTTGGAGGATGTAGCTGGGTAAGAGCAGCTCACACAGTCCTCTTCTAATAAAGTGACTCCACTCTACCCCTGGCTGAAATAGTCATGGGGCAGGGAAAATTATCTGATCAGTCTATGTAACTTTAAAACAAGGAGGGCATACACACTTTGTCGCTTTCAACAAATGCCCTCCAAAGTACTTGAGGGACGTTACAAACAGATACCATGGGCCTTGCGTAAGTGCCCCTTTGGGCTACACCAAATTGACGATCTGCAACATATAATCTTAGATTTCCGGTTTACAGAGACTGTGAGGATAAGCTGGTTGAACAAGGTACTGGGGGGAGGGGGGGTTCTGGCCAGGTGAATATCGCCTTCAGTTCTTATTATCTGGTCGAAATGCAGAGCAAGTGCGAGACATAGCTAACTATCTCAAAAGCTGGAGGCCAAAGAAAAGATAGGTAACAGAAAGGTAAAAGAAAGGAAACAGGTGGCTCATTGTAGTGTGCTTAACTAACAGTTTTCTTGGTTTGGACAACAAAGTATGGCTACTTCCAGCTAGGATTCTAAAGTGCACCTTATAAGCAGCCAAAGAGGCTAGCCCTGAGTAGGAAGAAGGGGGATTGGTTTGCCGAGTGTCGATACATCCCCCAAAATACTAATAAAGAGCTAGGAGGGCCTGGAGCAGATTATGGTTGGGAATGGAAGAGAGTATAATCTCTAAATCTTGGTCTTTCTCCCTCCATTGGGTTAATCAGGGTGGTAGTATTGCCTTTGGCTGATTTCAAATGGCTATGGTTGTATTACAAATGGTTATTGTTTATTTAGTGTTTTTATAAATTTGTGTTCTGATTTGAATTGGATCTATGTGTGTACGCTTCTGATTGTTTATTGTATTCTTTTTGGTTGGCAATAACCATGCAGTTACGCCATTAATAACAGACTCATTCATTCATATTGAAGGATTCGACGTGTGAGGTCATGCTCTTCTTGACCTGTGGGTCGAGTAGCGAAGCTAGTAAATATGGATGCCTTGCTTTCAAGGCGTCGAAACGCCTATTCAGCTCCTCAACTAATTTCTTCACCAACGCCCTCACAGACCCATGCAGGTCAGTGCATGAGAGGATGTCTCGCATACGTCGAAGCAGGATCTTAAAAAGCAGCATCACCTGGCTCAGAGTGGCGAGCTCTGCGCTTAGCTCGCCAGTGGCCTGGTGAAATGGCTCTAGAACCTGCATAAGCTGCTCCATCACTGTCCATTCATCCCCAGTCAGTGATCCCCAATGCTCCACGACAAGCAAAGGGCATACAGCACCTCCTTCTTCTCTTGGAGACGTTGCAACATCAAGAAGGTGGAGTTCCACCTTGTTATCACATCCTGTACCAGTCAGTGAAGTGGGGAGCCCAACTCCTGCTTCTCTCGCAGCACCTGGCTGGCTGAAACTGACCGATGGAAGTATCCGGCAATTTTCTGGGCAGTTTCAAGGAGTGCCTCCAAGCCCTGGGTTCCACTCAAGGCACCCTGAACCACAAGGTTCAGGAGATGCATGCTGCAGTGAACATGAGTGTAGCCACCACAATTAATGACTGCAATCATGCTGTTGGCACTATTGGTTGCAAAGTAACTGACCTCAGTGTTTGAACCTTGGCACCGGACCCACCCATCCAGCATGCCGTTCACCACTTTGAGGATATTGTCTCACATGTGCTGCCTGTCAAGCACCTGGGCATAAAACAATGCCCACCAATGCTGTCCAGGTGACACTGCTCCCCCAGTGCTGCTGCCCACTGCTGCACTGGTGACAGGGACTGGTGACATCTCCCACCAGTGTGTGGTCAACAACAGATATGCATGGACTGCACTTTGCTAGTCCACAGGTCTGTGATAAAATGTACCACAGATCCTCCATGCGGGAGAACTCCACCTGGAGCTAGGACAGCACCCTCCCATACAGAGATGGGATAACCTTCGAGTGGAAGGTTTTGCAGCAGGGGACTCTGTAACGGGGCTCCAGAAAATGAGGCAGTCGTAATAATCTAACACCATCAACCAGGTTGAACGGCCTCTCATCCAGAGCAATCATCTCCCCAATTGCCTTGGTAATGGCCACAGCCCATGGGTGGCTGGATGCAAATGGTGTCTTCCTTTCCCAGACCATGGTTACAGTGGGATGGGACAAGGACTGGGATTGTAATGGAGTGCAGGGCCTCGGTGGTGGAGGTAGAACCATCACCAGACAGGCCAGAGGTGGCAGTTGCAGTGGGAGTGGAAGAGGGTTGCTCCTCCTCTGAACTCTCATCTGCACCCTCTGCAACTGGCACTGCCCCATGCCGTCACTTGGAACGGCACTCCGTAGGATCACATATGTTCCTGTGGTGCTGTCTCAAGGGACTGTGAAGGCCAGAGGTGCCATATCTCATGGGATCATTGCTACCATGACTGACCTTGAACTGGCAGTGCACACACATTACCTTTGAGGTATCTTCCGCCTATTAAAATGAGACCATACCCAAGATGTGATCTACTTTGTGCTGGTTCCTGGGAGGGTAGGAGCAGCACTACTGGTGGTCGACCTCTCAATGGTAGTGGTCATAATACCGGAGGAAGGGGTGGTGATAGCTGGCTCAGAAGAGTGTGTGGATGTGGTGGGTGGGGCCCAAACTGGTGTGCTAAGATGCGTGTCAGCAGGGGGAGAGGGTGGGGAAGCAGGCACGCTAGAATGCGTGTTGGCAGTGGACGGGGAAGCTGGCATGTGCATGAGTGAAAGTGCCTGCACTAGGGAGAGCTGGGCAGTAGAAGGAGCTGCAGCAGCAGTGGAGGTAGCCAGTGGATGGCCCACTGCACTAGCAGAGGAAGAATGAGCCCCATTCTTCTTACTGCTAGTCAGTGCCAGGGAGGAGGAAGCACCCCCCCATCCCAGTCTCTGTGGGGCCTTCAAGACATGTCCAGAGCCTGTAAGCTTGGGCACACTTGTGGCTGGTGTGTGGGAGGTCGAGGCCCCAGGTGACCCTACCTCCAGTGTCTCCGTGTCAGATTGAGTCGGCTGCCTAGGAAGAGGCCGGCCTCTTCCAGAACTCCCACTCATGGTAGGTATCTTCATTCCTCGACCACTCATATCAGTCATAAAAAAGAAGAGAGGACCACCGGCAACAGAGGATGAAGTGTGTGTGTGTGTGTGTGTGTGTGTGTGTGTGTGTGTGTGTGTGTGTGTGTGGTGGTAACAACACTATGAGGGTTCTAACTTGGAGGCAACTAGAGAACTGGGGGGGGTTAACTAACCAACTGGGGGAACCTAACTAACTAAGTGCGTGTAACTATCTAATGGTGGAGTAACTAACTAAGGGGTGTGTGTGAACCACCTAGGGGTGGGGGAAAGTAACTAAGGAGGAGGAACTAACTAGGTGGAACTAAGTGGGGTAACTGGGTGGTTGGGCTAGGGGATGTGAACTACCTAGAGGTGGGGGGAACTACCTAGGGGTGGGGGGAAGTAACGGGGGGAACAACCTAGGGGTCGGGGAACTAACTAGGTGGAACTAAGTGTGGGTAACTGAATGGTCGGGCTAGGGGATGTGAACTACCTAGGGGTGGGGGTGCTGACTAGCTAAGGGGGGTGAACTACCTAGGAGTGCTGGGAACTTGCTAGGGGGTGAAACTACCTAGCGGTGGGGGGAACTAACAGAGGGGGAACTACCTAGGGGTGGTGGGAACTAGCTAAGGGGGGAACTAGATAACTAAGGGGTGGGGACTAGAGGCTATGGGTGTGGTGTGGGGTGAAGGGGTGTGGGGCTACAGAATGGGGGCTGAGGGGTTAGGGGTGTGGTGTGAAGGGGTGTGGGGATAGATGTGTGGGGTGGGGGTGAAGGGATGTGTAGTATCACAGGGGTCGGTGTGGTGTGGTATGAAGGGGTGTCACAGGGCTCTTTGTGGTGTGGTGTGAAGGTGTGTGGGGCTAGGGAATGGGGCTGAGGGGTTAGGGGTGTGGGGTGAAGTGGTGTCACAGGACTCGGTGTGGTGTGGGGTGAAGGGGTGTTGCTTACCCTGCCGGCTACTTGCACATCACATCTGATACATCACCAACAGTCACCAAAGCAAAAAAGCGCTCTGATAGCTTGGGTTTTAAAAGGAAAAGAAGAAATTTTATTTTAATAACTGACGTAAACTTACAGTGCAGTACACACACACTCCCTCCAAGAAACAAACATGAAAGACAGTGGCATGGAGTTCCCCAGGTTAATGGTGCAGTTCTGGACTACTGGGACAGGTCTCCCCCAGCAACCATCTAGGCTTGGGGCACCCCACCCTCACCAGGACATGACCTAACAAGCAACCAAAGCAGCACCAAAGCACACTGCTTTAAGACAGTGGCGTGGAGTCCCCCAGGTTAACAGGGCAGTTCTGGCCTACTGGGACAGCCCCCACCCAACAACCATCTAGCCTTGGGGCACCCCACCCCAACCAGGACATGACCCGACAAGAAGCAACCAAGGCAGCACCAAAGCACACTGCTTCAAGACAATGGTGTGGAGTCTCCCAGGTTCGCAGGGCAGTTTTGGACTACTGGGACAGTCCCCCCCTCCCCAGCAACAACCATCTAGTCTTGGGGAACCCTAGCAGGACATGACCCAATAAGCAACCAAGAGACCACCAAAGTGCCCCTGAAACAACAATACAATCTCTTTAAAAAAAATCTGCACCTCAAGACACAAACCACAGCCAAAACTCTCAGGGCACCCCCAATTCCCCATGCCCACACATTGCATAACATAATCAAACCCCTCATGGCACAGGCAGGCACACAGACCTACAGACAGTACAGCAGCACAATCAACTTGCAAGCATTGCAAGGCTTGGCTTAGACAAGGGCTGCAATTTTCAACACCACAGCACCCCACACCCAGCCACACACAAAAATAAAATTGAACTCCCCCAGTTCTAAAAGCAAACATGCCACACCAAAGCCACAGTCTTGGGGCCCTTCACTCCCCCACAAAAAAAAAAATTGCCTCCACCAAAAAACAAACAGGCCACACCAAAACAACAGCTTGGGGCACCCCCACCCCCAGCCACACACAATAATAAAATTACCCCACCCCCCAAAAGCAAACAGGACAGAATAAAACCAGTGGCTTGGGGCAACTCCACCCCCAGACATTATATGACAAATGATGGCACAAAACCCCACTATGGAGGAGCCAGCCACATTTCTCCTTCCCCATTGGCAGAGCCTCAAAACCTCCTCCTGCATGCTTCACCATGGCCTGGCCTCATGACTGACACACACATGCACGCATGCACGCACGCACACACGCACACACACACGGAATCCCAAAGCACTAGCCTAGGACTCCATTCCATTACTTTAGTTTCCTTCCCTGGCTAAGGGGCACCAGGGGGTCCTTTATTATTATTATTTATTATTAACAAACATTTATATAGCACCAGCAGTGTACCTGGCACTTTACAAAGTAATAAAATAGACATGGTCCCTGCCCCTAGGGCTTACAATCTGAGAAACAGGAGGTGGGGGAGAGACTTAGGAAGGGGAACAGAGGGAGAGACAAGGGGTCTAACATTCATGAAGATGCGAGGTCTCAAGTGCACGTACTTGGCTTGGTTATGATGAGAATGACAGCAGGCAGGTCCATGTTGCAAGGATAAGGGTAAACCGATCGTAGGTATAGGAATAGTGGCTCAGCAGGATAAAGAGTCAGACAGAGCAGAGCGAAAGAGGTGAGTTTTAAGGAGAGATTTGAAGGTATGAAGGGAGGGGGCAAGGCGGATGTGGACAGGGAGGGAGTTCCAGGCATGGGGGGCAGCAAGTGAGAAGGGACGAAGGCGCTTAGGGGAGCAGGGAAGGCATGGAAAGGTGAGAGAAGGGACAGAGGAGGAGTGAAGTGTACGGGCTGGAATATGGAGGGCAATAAGTGCAGAGAGGTAGGGGGAGCGAGGTTGTGAAGAGCTGTAATTAATCAGTCCTTTAATTAATCAGTACCATAAAACCCATAAGGAATCCATCACTTATCAACAGTCACATGCACACTTCCAGCAGTCTGTGGCACTCTTTCCAGGATACCAAATCTGCTGTAGAATGGCTTCCAAACCCAAGGTTCCAAAGATCCCAGATGGAAATAAAATGCTACATTACTATTTTCCAGCACAGCCAAGTGCCCACTCCCTACTCACATCCTTACCCCTCTCTAAAAATCTTAGGGAAGCTTCAAGATTGGAGCAACCAATCCAAGGCAGGTTATGGCAGGGAGGGGGCAGGGAGGGACTCAACAGAGGACACTCAAGTGAAACACAAAAAAGCTGTGCCCAACCCCAAAAGCCATTAAAAAAAAAAAAAAAGAGATCTGAGACCAATACAAAAAACCTGGTACAGCCGGTTTTATTGAATCTTGGATTTTAATCCGGTACAGCCAAATACCGACAATACCGGATCTCAGAAAAACCTGTATTCCCAACCCTATTATTATTGGTTCAACTCCTTGCATATTTGTTGATTCATTTTGGATATTGGAGAGTGGTGTGAGGGGAGTAGGTGTGTCTGCTGACTCGTCAGAGCCCCGAGGTGGCTCCTCCCCAATCCAGGACACCTGCGACCTGAGGGAACCTGGTTCAAAAAGCGGGGATAGTCGGCGGCAGTGGTGAGAGTGGTGCGAGGGGAGTAGGTGTGGCTGGTGACTCGTCAGAGCCCCAAGGCAGCTCCTCCCCAATCCATGACACCTGTGACCTGAGGGAACCCGGTTCAAAAAGTGGGGATAGTCGGCGGCAGTGGTGAGAGCGGTGCGAGGGGAGTAGGTGTGACTGGTGACTTGTCAGAGTCCCGATGTGGCTCCTTCCCTATCCAGGACACCTGCAACCTGAGGGAACCCAGTTCAAAAAGCAGGAATAGCCGGTGGCAGCACTGGTGGCGTGTGCTGGTGTCCGCGCGCCTAAGGGCTGCGCACGGCCTTAGGCGGGTGGCTGAGTGAGCTGGAGGGTGCGTCTCTTCTTTTCTTTCCTTCTTCTCTTTTTCTCTTCTTCTTTTTTTCCCTCTCTCCCCTCCTTTGTCCCTCCATAGAGGAGGTTGAATAAGATGAATAAGAGAGGGAAACACCGTTCGCTAAACAACTTGCTCCCCCCAAAGGGGTTCCTTTAGACAGCGCAGGATGGAGAGTTTTTTGGCTCCTGCTCCTATGGAGTCAGGGAGCGGGGAATGTTTACACACCTCTCTTTTAACGACAAACCGCTTCCAAATGCTCCTAGATCTTCAGGATGTGGTCGCCACTCCACCTCCTGCTTTTTCCTTAATTTCTCCCCCAATATCTTCCCCCGTATTGGATTCCCACAACTACTCTGATGAGTGACATTTTTTGCCCCCATCTGGAGAGAGCATTGCTGCTTTTTTAACTGAACATGTTATGCTTACGGCTGACACATTACAGTTTATGTTCCTTAAACTCTCTCAGATTCAAGACAAAATGGGCTCCCTGGATGAATATGTACATAAGATCAATCCATCTAGTGTTGGGGTCGGTCCATCAAGCCAGGCAGAGGCCCCCCTTCATAGGTTTTTGGGGTCCCCTTGGCCACCTGAACCTGGGTCTGGTGTGGCCCCTTTTACTGCCAATGTGGCTGCACCATGTCTACTCTCAGAAAAAGCAGACCCATTTCAATTGTTGCCCGCAACTTTAATCTTTACTATCCTCCCGCTATGTGGACGGCGACCCCCTTTGTGGAGCACGCCTTTAGACGTGGCAGACCTTAGACCATTATTAAAGAAGACAGTGATAACCAGCCGGGACATTATTTCAGTGGATCATTTGGTGGATTTGAAAGAGAGGCAGTCTGTAATTGTCACTTTTGTTGCCACTTTTACATTATCTTCAATTCTTACTAAGAAAGGTAGTTTGGGGGAAAATGCTATCTATTTCTCCCGGACCTTTCAGGCTCTGGGAAAAAAACCAGAGGTGCATGATGTGAATACACTTCTGGCTACTGTTGAGTCCTCCGGTGGAGGGAGACAGACTCACCGGATGCGAGTATCCACTGTTCCTCCTGATAGTGAATCTCTGGTTGTGTGTCCCTCAAAGGCGGGATTAAACTTTCACCTTCCCATAGCTTCTCCAGGGCTTCCTCTGGAGGGGGTGCCCCCCAAAAACTTTTTGGTGGTTGGTGCCCCCCCCTTTGCCAAGGTGGCTGGTGTGGAAGCCCAGTCTCCAATTGCGAAGGCTCAAGGGAGCCCTCAGTCCCCTTCGGTAGCTAGGCAAGCCAGTTTTTTTAGGAGGCTGGAATCTTTATGTAGCCATTTGGATGAGCTTAGGCGGGTGGGTAATGGGAATAATCACCAGAGGATATTCCGGAAGAGCTCTTCTGGAGCTAATTCCCCTACTATTCAACCACACCATTTGTCCTCCTATTCCCATTCTTTGGCCCTGTCCCCAATTCAGGGAGTTAGTTGTGACACGGGGGCTGTTGGGAGGCAGGAATCTCCTACTACTCTACCCTTAACAACTAGTAAGAGCGAGCCCCTAGTGATTCAAGTAACTCAAGGGGTAGAGGCTCCTCAGGAAATAGTGAGCGTCTCGCCCCCCTGTCTAAACCCTTTAGTAGATCAGGTTCCCCCTCCTTTTGATGGGTCGGGGGGTTTGGAGGTGGGGGGAGTGGTGGCTTTGACATCGGGTTTAGATCAATACTCCTTGAGCTGACTCTGCCTGTCTATAAAGAGCTCCTCACCTTTGAAGTCCCCGGTCCTAGTGCTGGAAGAGTCCTGAGACATCATGTTAAACAGCCGTTTCCACACAAAGCATGACTTGAGGTGGGAACTGCCTCCAACTTCTCTGTGGCTTCCTGGAATATTGCGGGCTGGAGGGCTCATCAGTCTGATGCTGATTTTTTAAATTTTTTGTTGCACCAGGATATTGTGCTTCTCCAGGAAACATGGTTGGCGGAGTCACCTTGTTCCGAGAGGTGGAGGGGGTTCCATGTGTTTTGGGTGAAAGCGTCCCCCTCTTTACACAGTGGTAGATCGAGCGGCAGTTTGGGGCTATTAATATCTATTTCCCTGAATGCTAAAGTTCAGCCTGTAGCAACTATTAAATCTAATTTTGCCATATACTATTGTGTTTTCCCTTCGGGGCTTGAATTACTCCTGGGTAATGTTTACCTCTCTCCGGATTCCTCATTGTACTATTCCCCAGAGTTGTGGGCAGAAATGGTAGAACAAGCCCACCTTGCTATGTTTAGGTTCCCGTCTGCTTGCATGATATTAGGTGGCGATTTTAATGCAAGGCTGGGTAACTCAGATGCCTCGCAATTTTTACAGGTATTGGATGATTCCTCTGATAACCTGTACATTCCTCCATGCAACTTTGTGGACCTGGTAGTAGGATCCAGGAAACTCCCCATGGACAAACTATTAATGGAATTAGATTTAGTCATAGTAAATGGTCAGGTAATGGATGATTTGGAGAGCAATTTTACATTTCATTCCTCACAAGGCTCTAGTAACATTGACTATTTCCTCGTATCTACTAGTTTATTCCACTGCATCCAGAGTTTTCAGGTGAGTCCTAGGTCTGAATCTTTTCACTTTCCAATTATTATGTGGATTGTGGACCCCAAGTTCCCCCTTCAACCAGTTCTCAGATGATTCCTCCCTCAGATGAGGAGCTAGTATCGATGCAAGTAAAATGGTCTGAGGGACTCAGAGATACTATCCTTGCTTTCACCAACTCTTTGGATATATCTCATTTAGTTGTTAAACCTGAGGCCCAGGGGCTGGACCCCTTTACTAGATATGAGGAGCTGTTTTCTTTATTGGCTCCATTTCTTACCTGTCTCTGTTTGCCAGTTACAGACCTGAAACAGCCTGTACGACCTCCATCCTGGTTTGATTTGGAGTGTTGGAAGGCTAGGGCATTTTTGCACGGTATGGTTAGGAAGTTGAGGGGAAATCCCAGCCAAACTCTGGGACAAATATATCATCTGCCCGGAATAGATACCGTAAACTTATGGCTGCAAAGAAACTTGACTACCAAAAACATCAATGGTTCTTACTTCTAGGGGCAGCTAAAGGCCATGACGCAAAGACCTTTTGGGATATTATCCAAGCTTCCTGGAGAGATGATAGGGTCTCCCATATTCCAGCTTCGACACCAGAAGTATGGGAGGATTTCTATGCTATCCTGTACTCTGGTACCTCTCTGGGAGTATTGGAAATCACTCTCCCCAATTCTCATAGGTTTGAGCAATGGCAACCGGTAACGCCGGAGGAGGTGGTAACTCTTATATCACAATTAAAGCCAGGGAAGGCCCCAGGGCCAGATTTTGTCCCCCCTGATCTACTAAAATCTGATCCAGAATGGTAGGCCAAGCTGCTAGCCCCCCTTTTCTCTACCATAAACAAAACAGGTCACCTCCCTTCATCATGACTTAACAGTATTGTAGTCCCGATATATAAGAAGGGTGATCCCAGCCTCCCAGGGAATTACCGATCGGTTAGTCTCTTGAGAATTATCAAGAGATAATTATCAATGCTGGGTGGGATTTTGAAGGCAAGGGATGTATCCACTGCCCAAAGTACATTGGTGAAATTCCTTAGCCCATATGATTCTGAAATTACCCGGGCAGTGACAACTTTCTGTTTGACAGTTCTTCAAATTAGAGGGGTATATCTGGAGGGCCATTAATTTGAATGAATTTTGGGTGGAATATACCAGATTTGATTATGATTATTTGCTTTCAGTAATAGATGCTGAAGGTAATATATTTTATTGTATTTTGACTCAGGCCTCTGGCCTATGGGGACCATATCTCTTGTACTCACGGTTTTGCACTGGTACTTTGTACTGCTGATTTGCTTTTGGGTTGTGTATATATATATATATTGTGATGGTTACGGCCCAACAAATAAATTCATTCATTCATTTTGGATAGTCAATTATTTGGGGGGTTATTCATTTTTCCCCAGAGTTACACAGTGCTATTGAACAGAAGCAGCAATCAAACTGAAATAATTAAACTACCGAATAAATGAGTACCTACAAAAAATAAACAAGTGCATATCTTAACTTAATATTTGAGTCATTGTGGGTTTGTATATTCTGCTGGAGATGGACCACAGTGGGTAAATTCATTAGATACTACTCTATTTGACTTGGTTATTCATTTCACCTCTACAGTAGGGTCGAATGCTGCTGGTCAGTTGAGGGTAAAATGAGTATATGAATCTGAGCAGAGAGTTACATAGGAATAACACCAAACAGATGGTCTACAATGTGCAAATCCCTCATGGCACGACCCTCAGGTTGTTTAACACTAGCTCTTAATGCTGGCATAGGTCCCATTTGCTTCAATAGGACTCATGTCAGGACCAATATTTAGTGCTGCTGCTCAGTGCCCTGAGGATCACACTCTTTTCCTCTGATGCCGCTATGAAATGGTGATTATAACGATACTTCCCTACATTACAGGATCATTTTTGAGGGGCGGGGGAAATACATTAACTTGGGTAGAACCCCTTTGAATTTACCAGTGGAAAGTCGCACAGTGAGCTGGCCATCATTATTCTCCTCTTTGAAAAGGCGCATTCTGAAAGCCTCACTTTTCAGACTTTCAGAACGCGCCTCTTCAGGCTGGAACGCGTATCTCCAGACACCACTGCTGCTGACAACATAGAGCACGTCACTTCCAGCAGCACGGAAAGCATGTAAACACTCCCTGTGCAGCTTTTCTCTCAATGCGGGGCTCCGGAGGTGCTTTTCAGCACCTCGTTTAAAAGCACCCTGAAAGAACTATATCCGTGTGAGCAAAAGGTGGCTTGGGAGCCTCAGGTAGCCCTATTCACAGCTGGTCCAAGGCCCCATGGGTCCTGTGTGTTAATTCATTGCAGCTGACTCTCAAGAGCTGAATCACAGCTGCTCCTCAGAAACTCAACAGCCAGGACTGAAGAGCACTGGCTCTCTCAGCCAATCATGAAGTAGGAGAGGTTTGTGTACAAGTGCATGCATGCCTTGTCCTCTCAGACCTAGGAAAATTTTTGCATGCATTTCTTAGGGCTGGAAACTTTGCTGGCCCTGCACTGTATATGTTATAAATTATATTTTCTTCTATTAAAAATAATATAAATGATAATAACCACTCGCTATCCCACAAGCCAGTTAATGGAAATTATTATCACAAAGCTTACCACTCCTAGAATCTGCAATTACAGGAATATCACAGGGTGCCTCATGAAACACTCATGGTTATCTCTACCACTGATATATCAGTATGACTAAGGAAGTGATTGCAGCAGAGAATCTGCCTAATTGTCAAGAGTTGTGCAGCCTTATGTCTAGAAAGAATTTTAGATGGGCTCTGAAAGAGAACAAGGGGATTGCCTTGTGGCTCTTTACTCGATCTAAATGAGATAGTATGGCAACATTCTGTAGCACTGCTATCTGCTGTGTCAGAGGTAGGGATGTGCGAACACCAGGGGGTTCAGTGTTTGGCCCGTTCAGGGTTTGACCGAACCCCAAACCATTCGGTTTGGCCTGTTAAACCTGAAGGGGTTTTTTGGGGGGGCAAACCCATTTGGGAGTGTGGTTTTCCCTCCCCCTCCAGGCTGCATGGGTGGAAGGGGCGCTGGGAAGCACCTCCCCCCACCCTGCCCAGCCTCGTAAAAAATGTTTTTAACCCACTCCCACCCCAGGGATAGCCCTACCTAGTGGTGCCAGGGCTCCAGTCCTGGGTCTGGCGGTGGCAGGTCCGGTGGCGCCAGGTCCAGCGGTGGCGGTTCTGGTGGCGGGTCCAGAGGTGGTGGTGGTCCGGAGCATTTCAGGCTGCTACTAGGCCTTTGGGGTCAAACCAGAAGGCCTAGTAGCAGCCTGAAGTGCTCAGGAGCACCGCCACCAGCAGACCCTCTGTTGCTGCCACCACCGGACCCAGGGCCGGAGCTATGGCACCACCAGGTAGGACGGGATCTGGGTTTGGCAGTAGCAGCAGCGGTGGTGGGTCCGATGGGTCTGGCCGAGGTGGTGCTCCAGAGCACTTCAGGCCACTACTAGGCCTTCTTGTTTGACCTGGAAGGCCTAGTAGGAGCCCCGGCACTACCTAGGGCGATCCCTGGGGTTGGAGGGTTAAATTTTTTTTTACGAGGCTGGGCAGGGTGGGAGATGCTCCCCAACGCCCCTTTCACCTGTTCAGCCTGGAGGGGGGAGGGAAAACCAAGTTCCTCCCTTCCCCCCGCACCCTTGCCCAAACCAGTTCGGAACCCAAACTTTGTTTGGCCGGTTTGGGTGGGGAGCGGTTCGGATTCATGGTGTTTGCAAATGGTCCGAACACCCCGAGTTCAGGCTGAATCCCTGAACCAAATTCACACATCCCTAGTCAGAGGGGTGAATGGCAGAGTCACTCGATTTTTCCCACCAGAAGACTAAGAATGGGCTTAAATCTACAGCCTGGACTTGATAACCCTTCGGAGAGGTTGAGTGGAGGATACAGCCTCGGGGAGGTTGAGTGGAGAGGTGGAATAAATACCTACTACCTGCAAAAATGGGTATACAGGAATTTTTCCAGCTTCCAACCCTTTTTTTGGTTTTCTGTCTTGGAAAATCGACTTCCAGTCCTGGAAAGTCAGCTTCCAGTGCTGATTGTTTGACTTCCAGTCCTGATTTTTTTCTTTGTTTACAATACCTATTTTTTGGTTTTACATCCCAATATACCAATCTATAATTAGAAACTCAAAAAAATTAGAACAGGAAGGTACTGATTTTTTGGAGCTTCCAGGAACCCAATTGGTGCCCAGGTTACCTGTTGAGTACCCAATTCCTTACTTGAAAATGTGGATATTACCTGTGGGTACTAAATTAAGTGTCAAAGGACTGGGGTAAAAAATTTACCCCATGAGCCACTCAATGTTGTATTTTTCAAGGATTAGGTTGAGGGTTACCCGTTTCAGATCTAGTTGTGTGAATCTGTATTTCATGACTAGCCCCACTGTTTTATAGGAGAATGAATCAAAATCTAAACCAATTAGAATCAATTTTAGGTCTGGAGGAGCCAAACAGATAGGGCTGTTGGATATTGGATCTCTGATGGAGATGTAGACTTCAACTTCTAACGCTGATGTCATCTGAAGCAGTCAGATATTGATTTCTGAGGGAGATATGGATTTTAGCTAGAGGTGGAGTGGGCACATGATATTCCATCCTGAATTGCAATGAGCATCTACACCAATAGTTCCTTGGTTCAGACAACTCGATTTTGTAATTCAAGAGGACAGTTCCTCCTGAATCTTTGCTGCTAAAAATACAAAGGAGGCTACCCGTTTGATCTTACTTTCTGACTCTGTGAACAGAAGGGATGAAATTTGGAGGTGAGGTGGAAGATATGCCTTCCCTGTCAGCAATGGTTTAATCCAAAGCTCCCTATTGTCTTCATAGAGGGAGTAATGGAGTAAAACATGAGGCAAGTCCTCTACAGCAGCGGCTTTGCAGATACAGGTGTGCTTTACATATGGCTTACCTGCATATCTGCCAAGCAAAACTGCTGAACGAAATTGCTGTAGTCGCAAGAGTACAAAATTCCTGTGAAGAGCGGGGGATTTAAATTTGTCAAGATATTCCTCAAATCTATGCTCTTGTTTAAAACGGGAGTACCAAGTTGTGACTTTCCAATTTGATACCACAGCTAGGTCTTCCTGACGAGCGATATCAGCTGCTCTCATATGGAGAAGCGTTATCTGTTGGACAATATCCTTCCCCCAAAGGCTCGCAAAGGAGAAGCCTAAACTCCTCTAATTAGAAAATGAATGAATAAGCCAGGGATATTGTCTAGCTCCATCGCATTGTAATTCCTCAAATAAACATTGAGAAGACAAGGATGCCCCATCTTGGGCACACAATTTTGCCCAATAAAAAACATTTGCCTGCTTACCGATACATGCAATTGAAAGAGTACCTGTCTCTGCTCTTGTTATAGCTCCTGGGATTCCTTGAGAAATTCTTAACAACTGCCTCAAAAACTTATTTTGAACTGTTTCAAGATCAGATAAATTGTCAGTGGGTATTATCGCAAGTCCAAAGGTAAGCATTGGCTGAACTTTGGCCTTAAAAACCTTGAGAATTGACAAAATTGGAACTGGCATAGATCTCACTGACAGTTTTAATATCCCCTTAGCTACTGCGTTTGCCTTTATCACAATCTGCTTTTTATGTCATGTCCATAGGCCATTGCTAGAAAAGGTTATTCCCAAATAACTGTAAGAGTCCATTTGCTGAAATTCCTTACCGTCTATCTTCCAACAACACCTTTGAGCTCTTGCACCCACAACCATGACCTGTGATTTAGTGTAATTCATCTCTAGTTCATTATTAGTACAGTATTCCATCAGATTCCGCAATTGGCATCTCAGCCCCTTTCTTGTTTGCGACAGCAGCACGATGTCATCCGCATACATCGATGCTGCTATCTTCCTATCCCTGATCTTAGGGGGATGACCATCGGTGCTCAATAACAAAGGGATAAGATCACCTATAAAGATGTTAAATAATAGGGGGTGAGAACACACCCCTGCCTAACTCCCCCTTGAACCAAAATGGGTCTTGAAAGGGACCCCTTGCCCCTAGTCTGATTCTAGCTTTGTTCCCCTTATGGATCTGTATCAGAAGAGTTAACAGGTCCATGCTGATGACTAGTCAAGCTAATTTGTGCCAGAGTTTATCCCTTGACACAGAGTCAAAAGCCTTCTTAAGGTCAATGAAGGCCAGAAAAAGTTTCCCTGCTCTGATCTTAGTGTATTTTGTTATTAAATGAAGTAATATGAAGCAATTATCTGCCGTGGACCAATTCCTCCGAAAACCACACTGTTCCTCGGGGATCAGCTCACAGGCATAGGCCCATTTTTCCAGATGTTTGAGCAGAATTCTGGCATATACTTTCCCTACGACTGGGAGCAGACTAATCGGCCTATAGCTGGATGGGTCCCTTGGGCAACCCTTCTTGAATATGGCAATAATTATACTAGCACCCCAAAACTCTGGGACTTTCTTCATCCTATTTATCATTGTAAAGTAGTTGGCTAGCAATGGAGACCACCAATGCACCCCTGCCTGCAGTATCTCAGGAATCACAAAATCAAATCCTGGGGCCCTATCGCATCTTAGCACACTGGTCACTTCAGTCACCTCGTCTGCTTCCACCCGCAGATCAAAATCCACTGACACAGTTGATTGGCAAGGATTTTTAGGGTTATCCAACTCCCTTTCTCCTCCACCGCTGTCACTGTCACTGTATAAATTACCATAAAAGATTATCCATTCCTCTTCTCCTACCAATGGAGTTGATCCTATCTTGGTGGGATTGATTCCCTGATTGACTATATGCCAAAATTTCCTAGAATCATTTGTGGTTGCAGCAATTTCGAGCTTTGCCCATATCAGCTCAAAATGCTGCTGTTTTTTACACTGGACTATAAATTTGTATTTACGCCGTTTGTCTAATACGAAAGCAGCAGGGACTCTGAGGGACTCCTAACCCATATGCTCTTGGCCTTTCTAAGCCTATGTTTTGCCCTTCTACACTCTTTATTGAACCATATACATCCATGGTTTAGCCTAGTACCAAGTCTGCTAGAAAGAATATTAGACCCCAGAGTTGATATTATTTCCTCAAAAACTCTGTGCATATCTTCAATGTCATCTTCTTCACCCTTCAATATATACTCTCTCATAGAGAGAAAGTGGTCCCCCCATAAAGTATTCATAGTAACCACCGAAGAAGTGTACATAGAATAGAAAACTGATGGCAAATGTTGTGATAGATTTCCAGGAAAACTAGGACAATAGGGAATGAATCTGAGTATTTTAGGTGGACTTTTCATGACTGAAAGAAGTAACATTCACAACATCCATACTGAGAGTCCTTTATCACTCAGTAGATATATGATGATGGTTTTGGACATGGAAGACAGGGATTTACATCCTGCCTTGGCCATGAATTCACTGGCTTGCCTTGGGCAAGTCATGATCTCTTGGTTTCACTTCCCCATTTGTGGGAATAATACTGCCCTACTTCAAAGGGTGGTTGTGAGGGCGAACTAGATAAAGATTGTAAAGCACTTTGAACACCAAACATGCTATAGAAATAACTAACAAGTAATATTACTAACAAGCCACACCAGAAGCATACTAGATACAACAATGTTTTTCAAGATTTCTTTCTGTGACTTAGTTTCAAAACGTAAGCATGACCTCGGAGAACAACAAGTATATCAAATAATAGGCCGTTTTTACATGGATGTTCCTCCCCCTCCCCCGCACCACTGGGTGTGTGAGGGTGTTCAATGGGGGGGGGGGCATCTGTATAAATGCCGTGGTGGTGGGTGGGTGGATGAGTGTTTATGTGAACAGCACTGGCAATGGGTGGGGGTGCATGCACATTCCCAGCGCACACCCACCTCCATCCATCACCCACCCATGGAGCCATCTGGCAAACCAGAGGAGGCTCCGTGGGTGGGGATGGGTGGAGGTATGTGTGTGTGCCCATTTCCACGGTATCCCTTATTATTATTATTAACCACTTAGATCATTGATAGTCAAAAGCTTCCTTTCCCTGTTCTGACCTGCTTTTCATTCCTGCAATTGTATAACTTCTAAAAATAATCAAATAGCAAACTGTACCTTGCAGCAAACTCTGACACAATATCTAGGGTATTTTCAGACATTACGAGATCACGCTCAACCACAGTGGATCCCCACATGGTGATTGTGATCCTGTAAGGTCTGATGGGGGGAACCGAAGTTCCCCCCCAGATGTTCCCCCCCGTGAATCGGGGGGAATCACATTCACCATGCAAACGGAGGTCCTGCCTGGACCATCTCTGATTGCGTGGTGAATGTGATTCCCCCCCGTGAGCAAGGGGATAATCATGTCTGTCCCCCTGCCATGGCCCGGAATCAGCAGTGGGATTCTGGGCCATGGTCACTGCGGGCGGGCACTGCGGATGCTGCGGGTACATTGGCCACGGCGCCCACCTGTCTCCCAGGAGGGTGGGCGGCGAGGGAGCATGGGGGGGCGCGGTTGTGCGGCCGCACGTTGTGCCATGCGGCCCCGCCCCTCCCCGATTCCACACCGGGATCAGCCGGCATGTCTGTTGGACGTGCTGGTTTGATCCCGGCAGGGGATCAAAGGGTGATTCTGTGACGGGGCCAATACAGGCCCCGTCACGTCTGAAAATACCCATAGATGCCACAATAGTGAATCCCAGTTTCCACGAGTGCAAACCCACCCCCATCCCCCGCAGTAGCACCCCACCCACTGCTGCCCATGTAAAAAGGGCCATAGTCCGGCTCAAGTGATCTGATTCTACTTGGGTTCCTGACCCACAGTTTGAGACCTTCTGCAGTAGAACATAGTGGCCAATATACAGACAGAAAATACAAAACAGAAATGACAGTCTGATCAGGAAATGCTTTATGTTAAGTAACTTTACTTCTGTCCTCCTTGGCATAAATATTACCAAGCAGAATGTTACAGCTTTAAATGTATTGACACAGAGTAGAGAAGTACAGATAGATCATTTCTATTCAGGGCTTGTAGATTTGCGAAGGGGGAAAAAAAAAATAAGACCAACAGATAAAACTTGGAGTGAAAAACTAAAGAAGGCCAAGAAATGTATACCTTTGTAAGAGTTTAGTGTGATGTCAGCAATTTTCCAAGTAACCTATATCATTTCTTTGTATGATACCAGGTTACAAGTTGCTTCTGGGTGCCAAGGAAATTGAACCTGACAACCTTACATGGTGCTGAGCTAGACTATTCTGTATGATGGAGCTTACCGGTCTTGCTTCCTTTCCCTGTTCTGACCTGCTTTTCATTCCTGCAATTGTATAACTTCTAAAAATAATCAAACTTACTTAAACTGTACCTTGCAGCAAACTCTGACACAATATATAGATGCCACAAAAGTGAATCCCAGTGGCTAGCCCATGTGTCTTCTTTTTGCTTTGGGCAGGACAAGAGCCTTCCAGTATCCCTTTTTTATTTTTTATTAACCACTTAGATCATTGATAGCCAAAAGCTACATGTCTGCTTTTGTTAGGTTACAGATAATAGAAGTCTTAATGGGAAAGACAAAAAGTGAGTTAACAACTACTGCTAGTAAGATAAGATCCTTAACACAGTAGCACAGTAAAATGTACACACTGAATTAATTAATTAATTTTTTGATTTATTTATTTTATTCACATTTTTATAAAACCAAGTAAAATTCCCTAACCCACAACTCCCCTTCTCCCATCTGCCAAATATCTGGCCAAACAAGAAGGCATCTGGAAGATGAGCAGGCTTGGGCTTAGATGAACCTCCAAATTATTTTAAGGGAGTTCCATAATTGTGGGCAGCCACCTAGAATGCCTCCTTGCATGCCCTTGTTGTGTGAACTTGGGGAGGGGTGAGAGATGGCCCCCACAAAAGGGTGCTCCCAGCTGACTTCAGAGACTGTGATGAGGCATGAGGGGAAAGGCCTGGCATGTAGTAGGGTGGCTCTGCGGAGTCTGAAAGTGTCCTGCTTCGTACCTGCTTGAGCAGCCCATAGAAGTATAGGGGAGACTTGGAGCATGCCCAGTTGGAGCTCTCTGGCTAAGTATTGAAGCATGCTCTGTACAACCCCAGAGTCTCTCCAGACTCTAAGTTCCCGGACATGGTCAGTAGGTGCTGGTCAGACTGAGCATTCTCAAGGGCTATAAAGAGCCTGATCTCAGTCTGGCTAGGGTAGGAGCTCTCACTGTGGGCTCCCTCCTCTGGACGAGAAACCCCACCTGAAGCCCAGGGATCCATTAGAAGAAGCATTACTCATCCCTGAGTGACTTAAGCAAGCCTGCTTAAACCAGATAGGATCTGCCCAGCTTGGGGCCACACCATGAAGGGACTAAACTGTATTGATGAATAGGGGGGTCTCTGGACTAATAAGGGAGCTGTGCACTGATTGATGGTGTAGGCCTTGGCTATAGGGGAGGCAGGAGACCAAGAACCCACTAGTGTGGGATTCTTGCAAGTGCACCTCACCCGTATGGGTAGAGAACCAGAGTGAGCTGGAAGGGCGTGGCAGCCGGGGGTTGCTAATTCCCCTAGCCGATGCCCAGCACCCATGTGACTCTGGGATCCCTGCTGCTACAGGCGGACTTTCAGATAGTGGGGCCCAGGCCATTCAGGTGCTTGTGTAAGTAAAGCTTTCCCTTACCAGACCAAAAATGGTGTAATTCCATTTCTATTGATCTAAACAGCAGCCTCAAGCTGAAGCAAACTTCAAATTCATCTAATTCACTGTATGCAAATGACCATCTTTGAAAAGTTCATTTTAAAAAAAAAATCTGTAACTTCATTTTTTCTTTTTAAAATACATGATTGATTGACCCATTTAATGTGATATGCAAAAGGTAAGTTGTTGGAGTTCTGTATATGTTTTGCACAACCAAATTAGTCCTGTACCAAACTGTTTGAAGGCAAATACAAAGCAGAAGGGTGGAACTTATTAAGTACTGGATGAGAAATCTAGAAATGAGTTAAAAGTAAAATCCTGGCTTTGCCTCAAGCTGACTATACCTCTGATAGGAATGAATCCCTACCTTCTCCTTGCTTGGTCCAGGTTGCTATTATTCCACGCAAACTGAGTTGACCAGCACGTTGAATGGAGGAGGCTTGTGTGTAGCAAAAGGAAGAGCCAATTTTTTTCCTCTTTCCAGTCACAGGAATGGTGCAAACACTCACAGGTTCAGTGATGGTCAAGTCACTAAACTGACTTGATGATCAACAGTTTACATTTTGAATTTGTTAAATCATTTATTGCCGATTAAGCAAAGCTGACTTATTAATATGCTGAAACAGAATTGTGGTTTATCTGAGTAGTATTGCAAGATGTAGTAACGTCATCTGGTTACCACAAGATGGGGTTAATCTGGTATCGCAAGATGTTCTCAAAGTTCTCACATTCTGGGGTTCCTGTACCTATGAATGCTCATAATGGCCTCTTTCATGACCAGGTCAGGATCTCCTGATGTGGCTGAGGGTGGTGTGTATTAGGGATGGGCGAACAAATTGCGGTTTGGGTTTGGCCATTCGGTTCGGCTACATTCGGTTCGTGTGTTCGGGTTTGGCCGTTTGGGTGGATAGCCGAGTTCGCGTTCGCCGTGTTCAGTTCATGTGTTCGTCGTTTGGTCGTTTGGGTGTCAGCCGTTTTGGTGGATCGCCGAGATCGCGTTTGGAGTTTGGCATTTGGCGTTCGGTCTGAAAATAGCACGAGCGCGTGGGAAGCCAGAAATCGCGCCAGAAACTGGAAATTCATGTGCGTGTGGAGCTGTGAGGCGAGTGAGCGTGTGTTTGATTTGGTGGCTTCTTGGTTCATGTGTTTTGGCTGTGATTGTGTTGGGTTTGGCTGTGCTGTGTGTTTGGGTGGTTGGTGTGTGTTGTGGGTGACTGTTGGTGTGGGGTTTTTTTGAAAATAAAAATAAAAAAATGAAGAAGACTGTTCACATCCTCCGGCTGGGGACACATTTGCCGGTGGAGGAGGAGGAGAAGGAGGAACAGGTGGAGGCCGCTGCCCCTACTACACCTCCCATGGCACCAGTGGCACTGGCTTTCTCTTCGGATGAGGAGGAAGCGGTGGGCTCTACTGCCATTCCTGCCAGGTTTGTAAACCTTTTTTTTACTTTTAAGACAAGAAAGGCTGTATCAGTTAGAGCGAGCTCAGCTCACTGGTGTGCAGGTGGGTGCGAGGGTGGTGGGCATGAGTCAGACACAAACAGTGGCCAACAGCGGGTGGCAGTGAATGTCTGCCACATAGAGAGATGGTACTGTAGTGTGGGGGACTCTTCCAGCAGTCAGGCATGAGCATCCCCACCCAAACACGTGCCAAACTATCAAGGGTCTCCACTCTCCAGTTGCCATCCCATTCCCTACGCACCCCCAAATAAGGGCAGTCTCATTCCTTCAGCCAAGGTCACATCTCGCGTTGCCATCCCTAGTACCCCAAGGAGGGCAGCAGGATTTGCCCGTGCCAGCCAGGGGCTTTCTAGTTGCAATATCTAGCATCCCCTAGAACCCCTGGGAGGGCAGGATTTGCACATGCTTTTCTTCATGGTTTTTTTTAGTTGCTGTCCCTAGCACCCCAAGGAGGGAGGATTAGAGGCATCATCATAAATGCATGATATTTACTTGGTGTTCTTATGTATTCCCATTTCAGAGAGGAATTGGATTCTGGCCCCGGGCCCAGCCCTGCTTCCAGGACCAGGCCTAGGAAGATGACTCATCACTGGACCCCTAGGCGGAGCTCGCCAGTCTCACCCCCAGACATCTGGCACCAGTCGTCGGATGTCTGATGGTTTTAGATCAAGGGCAACAAAACCGCCACATGCAGGGTATGTCACGGGGACTGGAACAACAGGGAATGAATTGCCCTCTGACCTGTCAGGAACAGAAGTCCCCTGCAGAGAGAGATTGGATGGCCATCCAGTCCACCCACTCATGGAGACAGAATGCAGGCAGGGCTTGACAGACCCAGTATGACACAGTATGGCACTTCTAATGTTCCTTTCTTTTTCTGCTCTTTCTAGATCTGCACTAAAGTTTTCCACCAGTAGAGGGAAGGGACCACATCGGGGCTTCTCGCTCACATGGGGCGGACCCACGAAATGCGAGTGAGGCGGGCAGGTGAGGAGAACTCCTCTGCAGCTGCACCTGTGGCGCTTCAGTGCATGCAAAAGGGGAGGAAGGCGACCAGGAAAAGGAGGCATAGAAGCCCTTTCCCTCCCCCCGCCTCAAGCCTCAGTGTGGAGACCCCTGGAATCCCGGAGGATGCCGAGATCAAGGCCCTTTGGGCCAGATTGCATCGCTGGACCTGGGGCCACATGGAGGAGGTCCAGCACTCCTCTGCCAACCTGGAGAAGTGCCTGGTGGCAGAGATGCAGGCGGTGCAGGCAGAGTGGCAGAAGGTGGTGGCATACAGACAGTATGTCTCCGCCAAGCTCCGCCTCATGCACGTCTACCACCAGGCAGTCTCCAGGTGGCATAACGAGCTGACAGAGGTGTTGGAGTACGCCATGGACAACGGCATGGTGGACCCCTCCATGGTGGCCACCAGCCCTCTGGACTGTGAGCCGCCCCAAGGCCTGTTGCCTTTCCCCCAAATACCGGGGGACAGACCCAGTGACAGAGACTGAGTCACTCTTAGCTTGTTTATAAGTTTCCTTTTCATGTTTACTTTTGTTTTATTAAATGTTGTTGCTGTTGTTCTTGTTGTTTTCTTGTTTTGTAAATAGTTTTAAGTAAAGTTTTCAAATTTATTGTTACAAGCTTCGTTTTACATGTCCTCTCTTTTATGCCTGTTTGCTGAAGTTCTGACTGGCAGGTGGCAGAATCTCATACAGCTACTAGATCCCTTCCAGCAGCACATGCCACCTCAAGTAGCGTAGTAACCCAAAGATGTGCGGTGCCAGCAGCAGGGTCTCAACTAGCAGAAAGCCCCCA
>QEPC01005594.1:110877-151595 GCA_003113815.1 Sphenodon punctatus | reverse complement strand
CTCCCTCTGGTAGCTCTGGGTGGGCACCACCTGCCCCACTGCCCTCAGCCATGCTACTTGCCCTTTTGTGCTGGGCCCCATGCTCCCCTGAGTGGATGGAACAGAGGAGGAGCTGCTAGCAGTAGGGGTCCTGCTGCTGGTGCTCGTGCTGCTGCTACACCTAGGGCTGGAGGCTGGGATAGACCCAGATGGCTGGAAGGGGTCGCTGCTCCCACTCCCACCATCCCCAGGGGCATCCTGCTGCATGGCCCGCTCTGCCTGCCTGACCCTCTTGACAAGCGTCCCCTTCCATAGGCCATAGACTGCAGTCTCGCGTGCCATGCTGCCCTTGATCCTGGGGTCCAGCATGGTTTCCAGGACATATTCGTCCTGGCGCAGGAGGTCTTTGAAGCGTGCGCTCAGGCCCGCCTTCAACTTCTGAGCTAGATCTATCGCCTCAGCACACATTCTTCTGCCCTGAGGGCCACGATCCCGCCCCCCCCGCCCCAGAATTTCATCCAGGCTGCTGCGGAGACTATGCACCAGCAAGGTCACCTGGCTGAGAGTGGCGGTGGAACTGCTAAATGTCTCCGTGATGCCCAGGAATGGTCTCAGGACAGACAGTTTGGGATATAATCTCCCATTCCTCCCTGTTCTACCCTGGAGGTGCCTCGATGTCTGTCTCCAGTTCCACCTGATGCAGGGCGGCTTTCTGTTCAGAAGTCGCTCAAGCATCAGGAAGGTGGAGTTCCACCGGGTGAAGACATCCTGGATAAGGGTGTGCACCGGGGGCCGTTCCTCAGCCTGCTTTGCCCGGAGGAGCTCGCTGCCCTTCATGCTCTGGTTGAAGAAGCCCGCCAGCTTCCTCCCCCATTCGACCAAGGAGCTAATTGTGCCTGGCCCAATCCCCTTCTCCCCCAAGCCCAGAGCATCCTTCACCATGAGATGCAGGGTGTGTGTGGCGCAAGGGATGCTCGTGAACCCCCCGTCACAGACTGCCTTAAGGATATTGGCTGCGTTGTCCGTGACCACACACCCCTTGGTGAAGGCCATGCCTGGCATGAGCCACTCCCTCCCCATGGTGGCCAGGTCTGCCTTGAGGTTCCTTGAAGTGTGGGAGCTGTCCATAACTCGGGCCTGAAGCAGGGCCCACCTATACCCTGCTTCAGGTCCCCTCCTGCCACTGCCAAGTGCTGCCTCTGCCTTGAGTATATTGGCCGCGTTGTCCGTGACCACACATCCCTTGGTGAAGGCCACATCTGGCGTGACCCACTCCCTCACCATGGTGGTCAGGGCTGCCTCTACCTTCCTTGCGGTGTGGGAGCTGTCCATAACTTGGGACTGAAGCAGGGCCCACCTATACCCTGCTTCAGGTCCCCTCCTGCCACTGCCAAGCACTGCCTTTGCGTCCTGCCACCAGTGTGCAGTCACTGCCAGGTAGGCATGCTGGGCGTTCCTGGAGGACCACAGGTCCGTGGTGAAGTGGACCGTTGCCCCCCCAGCCCCTGCAAGCTGCTCCCTCACCCGCTCCTTCAAAGCCCTATATAACTGTGGGACCACAGTCCGACTCAGGGCGGAGCGGGAAGGAAGCTTAAAGTTGGGAGCCAGGAACGCAAGCAGACGCTGGAAGCCCTTGTCCTCCACAATGGAGAAGGGCTGGCCATCCAGGGCAATCATCTCGGCAACCAGGCGCTTGCCTTTTTCCTGGAAGCCTGTGCCACGGCGCCCTGCCGATGGCCTCGACACATCGCCCCACCCCATCTCCTCCATGGTGGACTGGCGGTGCTGCTGGGGAGGCTCCTGCAGTTTTTCTGCCCCCATAATGCTCCTGCTGCTGGTAGAGGCAGCAGCAGTAGCTGCAGAACGCTGGCCCGCTGAATGGGCCGGGCGACTGGCCGCTGGAGTCGGGAACCCGCTGGCATCCACTTCGCCTGCCTTCCCGCTCAGCAACACAGCACTGTGGCATGCCTTCAGGTGCCTGGCCATTGCAGTTGTGCCAAGGTTGGCAAGCGCCCGCCCACGCTTCACCACCTTTTGGCACAGCGTGCACTGCACCTCTCTGGGATCATCTGCCCTCACCTGCTTAAAATGCTCCCAGACAGTGGATTTTTTTCCCCCTCCTGCTGCCTTCTTGCCCGCCCCGGCAGACGTGCTGCTGCCAGTGCTGCTGGGAGAGGGAGAACTTTGTGGCACTGGTGGTGATGCAGCTCTGGGAGGAGGAGGGTCAGACATTGCCTCATGGACATAGATATCCTCTGCGGCACTAGTGTCACTGACTGCTGCCTCTTCCTCACTGTCCCCAGCGATCATGGCGATGTCCCCAGAAGGGGAGTACTGGGACCCGGAGGGTAGACTGCCCGTGCCCGCCATGCTGCTGGCACTCTCCCTGTGCCCCCCTCTGTAGCTGCTAGTGCTGCTGCTGCTGCTGCTCCTCCTCTCCCTAGTACTGGCATTGCCCGGGGATCGGGCCCTGCCTCTAGCAGCCGGGGTGGGATCCACCAGCTCTGGACTGCTGGGGATTGCCTCGACTGTGGGGGACATTGGTGGCCCTGGAGGAACATCGGTAGAAGCAGCCCCAGCACCTGCTCCAGCACCACCCACAGCAGAGACAGATGCAGCCTGAGCCTCAAGTCCTGCAGGCCTTCCAGTGCCCTGCGTGTCAGTGGAGGGCACTGCCAGGAGGCGTTGCAGAGCAGCCTGGTGCCCTAAAGCAGGCCTGCTGATTTTGGGAGGGGGTGATGCGCTCTGCCTCTGGCTACTGCTGCTGCCTGCTGCTGCTCCCCGTGCACGGCCCCGCCCGCCTCTGGCACGTGCCCCATTGCCTCCCCTACGGGCAGCAGATCGGCCTCTCCTTCCCTTCTCCATTTCTCCCGCAAAAATAATGTTTTTAATTATCTATAATTATATATAAAAAAATGTTATTGAAATTTTTTAAATCTAATATTATATATATCTATATCTACACTAAATGTAACCACTATTAACTAATAACTATTCTAAATTCTATGAATGGATTAAGTAGCTCCAACAAACCCTAAAACTGAATCACTAAACGCTATCTCTATCAGTGAACTTTAAACTAACTCCTACTATCTCAAACCAAAAATATATCTACCTATCGATATATGGGATGGGGGTTGGGGGGTAATCACAAACAACACAAGGAGGGGTACAAAACTGAAATGAAACCTAAATAAATCTAATAATAATCCTACTCTAAATGAATAAAAAAACAGGGCAAAGGAAGGGAATCACCGGGGATGGAATATATAGAGAAAGGATTCAATGGAGGGGGGACGGAGGAAGGAAGATTGAACACATGGAGGGATAAAAACAAAAAATAACAACTAAATCTATCTAAGCTATAGTAAATAAATGAGAATATGGAGGTAGATGGGTTGGATGGGTGAAATAGGAGGAGGATGAGAATGGATTGGGGAGGTGAAAATTCTGGGTGAAGGAGTCTTCTGAAATGCCTGCTGTTCAGGAACAGTGACTAGCTCAGAAGGTATTGGGAAGGGGGGAGGCAGACAGTTTTGTTTCTTGATGCACCCGCCTCACCGCAAGCCCCATTGGCTCCGTGCAGCCTAGCCCGTCGCCAATCGCAGACTGTCAAGCCAGTGGTCTGAGGCAAAAAGGGATGGTTATTCGGCAGGCTGGCTGCTACTCCAAGCCACTCGTCACCACCCTCCACCCCTGGTGCCTGGAAGTCTGCTCCTAGCTGAGTCAGATGACTTCCCCCTCCCTGCTACATTTGACCTTCCAGTGACCTGACAGAGTGACAGTTCCCCCTCCCTGCTTGGCCTTCCAGTGACCTGACAGAGTGACAGTAGACCACGTTCATTTTAGCCACCCGAACTCAACCAAATGCGATCCGAACTAACCGAAGTGTTCAGCCATTTTGCCGTTTGGTGTTCGGTTCAGTTCGGTATGTTCATGTTTGGGTTCGTGTTTGTGTTCGGTTGTCTGAACAGACTGAGTTCGGACTGAACACCGAACTTCCAAAACACGTTGCCCATCCCTAGTGTGTATGTGTGTGGCTCTGGTAGTTCTCGTGAGTATTTGTTGGTGTTTGTAGATGTACTTCTCCTGGTTGCCATTAGCATGACAATGTCTCTTACTTATTGTGGGTACAATCAAGGGTGTGGCTTCACTAGCTGTCCATTAATACCTTCCTGAGTACATTATACTTGTAAATGAATATTATTAATGGACCTCATTCTACTTTTCTGCTTATTTCCCTCCTCAGACTCTGACATTGGCAGACCCATTTATAAAGGTAAGATAAACTCATTTAAAGAAAGTGAACAGTTTGACTCATGCTGTGGCAAATATTTGAAGCAAATTCACTACAACCAAATGGCAGTATTTGGTAAGTTTTTTGTTTTTTTTTTAAACTTAAACTTTAAAACCTTTATTTGGCGCGGGCTTTCGCCATGGCCATAAACTTCGAAACATACAAACAGACAAACAAACAATACACACACACACACAAAAACAAATTCATTTTTTCCTTCCTTTTTTAAAAATTTTTCCCTTTAAAACAAGGCGTACAGTAGAAACTGCCTCCAAATATGCAAATAAACTTAAATCAATAGCACCAGATAGCTTTGGAAGTCTTCAATACATTGTATGAAGGATAAAACATACAATTTAGTCAACATAACGAGCTGGGTTAGTGTTAGGTATCAACCTGTGGGCCATATCGAAGCAACAGTGACATAACAATTAATTCCATACTGTCTCCCAGAGATCTTTAGCAATAAACCACTTAGTATAACAATCAGGGTACAATTATATCCTTCTCCCTCCGCTCCAGTTTCCCACGGATACAAGTTCTTTTCTTCGAGGCCAAAAGCATATAAGATGCAAGGGCCTCGATAGTCTCCTTCTGAGATGAGGAGAGAAGCAAGAAGTAGCACCCCTTAGTATCCAAGGAAATCCCCTCTGGCAGCAACGGAGCAAGCCATACTGACCGCAAGGTGGGAAAATACAGACGTCTCAAAAGAAGATGCTCAGTAGACTTGACTTCCCCTATATGACACGAGCAAATTCTAGAGTCATAAGGAGTGTGCTTATATCTACCCTGGATGACTGCTGTCTCAACAAGCTGGAGCCTAAGCAGAGTATATGCCCTACGCAACTTACGATTTGACAAAGTATCAAGATATGGTTCTAGAAAAGTTCTCAGGTTCCCTTGTTCTTTTTGTTTAAAAAAATTCTCAGGTTATTTTGTTTAAGGTGTTTTTTTTCCCATTGATTGGTTGAGCCACATCTTGTGATGTGCCAAAGTACCAAATAACGAAGAACAAGAGAAGAAAGTTCCAGACAACAAAGCACTGAAGAGACAAATCCAGTAACATTTTCAAAAGAGGCAAACTCATGTTCAGGGATTCATTTCAGTAAGCAATTATCCAAATTTGAGTCACAAATATAAAGTTTCAAATTCAATGTAGCTCTAACTTTTACCCTACTTTCATCCTGTGGATAAAGCAAGCTGCCCTTCCCTTGTAGGCTATAGTACTGCTAAGATTCATTTGCTACCTGAACTATGCAATAAATCAAGGTATATAATCTAGGACACTAGAAAGCAAGCTAGTAGTTCATTCAGTCCTTCTCCTGCCACCTCCTATTTTGTAATGTATCTTCTGGTTCCAGTATGCATCTTGTACTATGTATTAGGATGGCTGTATTGGCTTCATGATGCCTGTTTACAGACCCTCCCTAGTTGGCTGCCATTAGGGGTGTGCACCAGGCACCATGTCATGCTTGTTTTTCATTTTTGTTTTTGTTCTTCAAAAATGTCATTTTTGTTGTTATTAACAACAATGTCATTTTAGTTTTTGTTATTGTTTTTGTTATTTTTGGTATCGTTTTGGATATTGTTTTTGTTATTGGTATTGGTATCATTATCGGTATAATTTTCATTATCGATATTGATATTCATTATTGTTATCAATATCGTTACTGATATCGGTACTGTTTCAAATGAAAACTTTATTTTTTGTATCGTTATTGATTCCCATGCACAACTAATATTTATCTAAATCTACGGGAGACAGGGGAAGGGAAAAGAAAAACTTTCTATTATCTAATCAATTCTCTATATAACTACTCTAATCTAATTTATATGCCTATAATATATATCTATATCTAATCTATACTACCTATCTCTATATAATGTACAGGGGGGAGAAAGGCAGGGAAAGGGAGAAAATAAAATGTAGGGTATGAGGAAGGAAAGATATTGGTGGTAATACCAAATAAATAAATAATACAATGAAGGCTAGGGAGGATTTCTTTTATGTGCAAGCACCACAGTTTTGTAAACACAACCTGACAAACAGAGCTCTCACAAAATGGAGAGAAAAAACCTGGTTCTCCCATTATAAAGGGTTGCAGTGCCCTCCTCCAGAGCCCCCCTGATTGGTTGTGGGAGGCAGCAGGCATTAAGCAATCACAGAGTGCCATAAGACTGCTGGGGCCTGTTTGCACTGCTCATTGGCCAGTGATACATCCATCAGCTACTGCTGAGCTGCTTGTCCCTCCCAACACAGGCACAGTTCAAGAGTTCAACTCTGTTTAGGGCTCCGAGATGTCTGTTCCCTCCTCCCCTCTCCATATTTTCCCTTCAAAACCCAACAGTCACAGCACTAATAATAATGATAATGATAATGACATTGTCATTATTGTTTTTGTTATAATTTTCGTTACCGTTACCGGTATTCTCGGTTGTCATTTCTGGTATTCTCGGTTGTCATTTTCATTATCTTGTTGTTCTTGGTTGTCTTTTTTGTTATTTCAATAACTAAAATGAAAATGACACTTTTTGTTATCGTTATTGTAAACACGAAAATGACATGCACACCCCTAGATGCCATTCAGCAAGATATGAGCAGAAGGAACAAATCTGCATTCAGTGTTTGAGATGATTTACTGGAACACAGAAGTCTTAAAAGATTCTGCCAACTCGACTCAGGGTGTGTATCAAGAAGAAGTAGCCTCCCTCAATAAGTGGTGTAAGAGGATCTGGTTGGTTCCACAGTATAAAGAGAGTACTGATGCAGCAAGCCTTCTGCATCACATGTTTATTGACTTTGCTGCTACTTCTGGTTCATAGCCAGGTGATGAATCTTTCTTCACATGCCAAGAGGAAGAAAATCAATTTCAGTACCCTAAAGAAGGAATTAATTTGTCAAGAATTCACTTCAGACTAACAGTTGCATATGGCATTAGACTCTTGATTAGTAGATCAAACAAAGAGGGCATGAATTGCAGAATTGAACTATGGAGTTGCCTTGTAATGCTTGTGTAAAGGACAATAGGAAAGTCAAATCTCAGAGGGGACTTAGATTTTCTCATATTGTATTGTACCTAAGAAATGTGTAATACAATACAATTATGTGATTCCTTGTTGAAATCAACTTTAGGGGTACATTGGGTAGCACATTTGCTACCGGAGGGTAATTCCCACATTTTGCCCCCCCCCCAACATGCACCCGATGGGTTTACCCAGCCCCCCATTAGGTGCCAGGATGCCTGAAAATGAGGGTCTTTCTGGGACACTTCAGGAAGCTCCTGCCTCCGCGCACTCCCTGGGTTGACTCTCATGCCCAGGTGTGCCACTGCTCATTCCACCCAGCCTGCTGCTCAGCTGAACCGTGTGGCATGCCACAGTCCTCATAGAGGGGTGTGTGAATGCACAGGGCTGGAGGAGCAGAGTGGGCAGTTAAGTCAGCCTGGGGAGCATCCTGGAAAGCTCCTGCCCCCACATTTTCCACAGGCTGACTCACCTGCCCTACTGCGCCGCGGCTTCCACTGCTCTTCCAGTCCCACATGCACCTCTGCTATGGCGACTATGGCATGCCAGCTGGTTCAGCAGAGCAGCAGCGGGCTGGGCTGGGCTGGGAGGAGAAGTAGAAGCAGTTCCTGGAGGAGCAGCAGTGCAGCCAGATGATTACCTGGATGGCATTAGTTTTCTAGACCCCTTTCAATCAGGGTTTCGCCAAGGGTATGGCACTGAAACTGTGCTGGTGGCCTTGGTGGATGACCTCCGCCAAGAGATGGATTCAGGGTGTTCAACACTACTTGTCCTGTTAGATCTCTTGGCTGTTTTTGATACAGTGGACCACGGGTTATTGTTGAGATGATTGCAGTCCCTGGGGTGTGTGTGTGTGTGTGGACAGGATGGTCCTTGGATGGTTCCCCCCGTTCCTCCCAGAAAGGAGCCAGTAGGTGGTGCTAGGGGCTGAAACATCTAACCCCCGGGACCTCTCTTGCAGCCTACCACAAGGTTCTATTTTGTATCCATTATTGTTTAACATCTATATGCCACCCCTGGGGGAGGTCGTGAGACGATTTGGTGTGCGTTACCACCAATATGCTGATGACACCCAGCTATACCTCTCATTTTCAACTGACCCAGGTCCTGCAGTCTCGGTGCTTTCCCAGTGCCTGGAGGTAGTGGTTGACTGGATGTGGCCGAACAGTCTGTGGCTGAATCCTGATAAGATAGAGGTGATGTTAGTGGGTCAGGCAGCTGGGGTGATGGCTCCCCTCATTGAGGGGTCTGCCCCCCACTGGCTTACCAGGTCCAGAGCTTGGGAGTCCTGTTGGACCCCAGCATTTGGTTGGATTGCCAGGTAGAGGCAGTGGTGAAGGGAGCCTTTCATCAGTTCCATCTTGTGCGGAGGTCCTGACCATATGTTTTGGATTCTGACCTGGCTACCCTCCTCCATGTGTTCATCACCTTGAAGTTGGTAAACCTTGAACCTGGAAATGTGCTCTATGTGGGGCTGCCCCTGGTGACGGTTTGGAAGCTGCAACTGGTACAGAATGTAGCAACCCACCTTTTGACAGGATCGGGTCATAGGGAGCACATAACACCAGTGCTCTGAGCTCTGCACTGGCTGCCTATAACATTCCGAGCCCAATTCAAGGTGCTGGTTTTAACCTTTAAAGCTCTACATGGCTTGGGTCCCTCCTAGCTGAGAGACCTCCTCACTCCTTGGGTCCTGGGGCGATCCTTGTTGTCCACCAGGGGTGCCTTCTTGGAGGTCCCCTGGGTTAGCCGGGGGACCACAATGGAGAGAGCATTCTCGGTGGCCACACTGCGTCTGCGGAACTCCCTCCCGGAGGAGGCTCAACTGGCCCCGGGTCTGCTGGCCTTCCACCGGGCCTGTAAGATCTGACTGTTTGTCCAGGTCTTCGTGGAAGGGAGTGGGTAGGGTGGGGAAGGACAGGGGTTAGTTTTTCGTTGTTCTTAGCTTATTTAACTGGTTTTCATTTCCCTTTTTGTCTATGTTTTTTACTGTATCTATTGTTTTAAAATGTGCAAGGTGTCAGCCTCCCCGAGCCGTCTGTTGATGGGAGGGGGCAGGATATAAATTTTAATATAAAAAAATATAAATAAATGTAAAATAAATGTCTGTATAGTTTAGTTATAGACTTTAGACATTCCAATTTAAGATTTCTGTTAAATCTATTCTCTATTCATTCATCTATTCTCTTTATAATTTAATTGCCAGTTTGTGAATTTTTTCATAAATGATTTTATTTTACTTAATTTATTTCAGTTGCATCAACCATAAGAATAGGTTTATAGAATACAAAAAAAGAAAAAAGAAAAACCCCAACAAACTGCACTACATTAGCAAAAGAAGAGAGACTGAATCATTTATTAAAAATAAAGTATTCAACAAGTAAACATTTCCACAAGCAAATCTACAAAATATTTCCCAGTGTGTTTGGTATGCAGGCTCAGGTGGTGCAATAATCCAGTGACTTCATTGGATTTGTACCAATGTACAGCAACTGATGATTAGCCCATACCGTTCAGCATTAGAAATGTTCATAATCTGCCAACACACCAAAAAGCAGAGCAAGATACAAGCAATTCTTGTTCAAACCTCTGGAACTAGTGAAACATTTAATAATTCATCTCCAAAATGATTCAAATTTTTGACAAGTTCTCCTTTTTTATTTTTGGCCTGTTCTGTAAGCAAAGTTAGGTTACAAGTTTTGAAATGTTTGTCCTTACTATTGGAGCACAATTTGTTAAGTTCATTGCCTTACCAAAGGCATTTCAAAGAAATATAGTTCAAGCATAGCTAATAGCTTTGATCTATGTCTATGTGAAACATGCTCAGTGAGGCCGGGTTTTACATATTTTGTTTTGTATGATCTTGCTTTCCTTTTCTTTTTGGTTTACACTTCAAGAGAGACTATAGGTATCAACTTTGATTTACAGCCAGAAACAGTGCTGCTTTAATAAGGGGTTAGTCAAACTTGCTCAAAAGAGATGAGAATGGACACAAACCTTTTCCGAATTAAGGAAAGAAAAAAAAGAAGAAAAAAACACTAAACTCTTTCCCTCATTCCTTCTATGGCACAGTACTTCTAGGCTTTGTCTGGGACCTGACATATAAGTATCAAAACATAGGAAAATTGAGTTATCACAAGATTATCCACTTTCTGTCTTGACCACTGCCTTCCCAATTTACTATATACCTAATAAATTACCAGGCAGTCAAATGGATCTTATAGGAACTATAATATAGACAAAAATTTCCAAAGGATGTTTGCTCCCAACTTTCTGAGCTATCGTAAAGATAGGAGCCACAGTCCACAAAATACACAGGAGTTGTCTTTGATGGCACAATAATAGTTTGTAGAAAAGATCCCTTTACAGGGGAAAGCCCCATTCCCAGCTAGTCAGCTTTGTATTGTTTAAAGTAGGGTTGTGCATTTGGTATTAAATAAAACCCAAATAAACCAGAAAAATCTCTTTTTGGGTTTCATATTTGAAATACGAATGCTAGTTCTGTGTATTTGAGTTTCAAGTGAACCCAACATTTCTTGAAAAATGTAATATTCAAGATCTCGAACTGTAGCTCCACCCCCCAAACTGGAGCACATGTATAGCTTGGAGCTTGGCTACTCCTGGACTCTCTGCTTAGCTAACTGCTTGGAATCCTGTAATGAGTCCTCCCCACATGCAGGGGCTGCCACTGTCTCAGAACTGCAGTCTCTAGCACTGTAACCAGACCGAAACTGTCTTGGCGAGTCCTTGGTAGCCTTATTGTTCCCCCTCCCCAAGGCAGCAACACCTCCTGCAATCTCCATAGCATACCGTATTCCCAGCCAGTGACCCTCCTCAGCCAGCTCCATACCCTATTCCTACTTAGGGATCCCACCTTCCACACGCTAATGACTCCCACATGAGCCAGAAATGTGCCCCCCCCCTCATCAGACCCATGCCTCATTCCCTTCCCCAAGCAAGCAACTTCCTCCCTGAGCCAGCTCCAGGGTCCATTCCCCCTCCCTGAGCCATTAACCACCCCTGAGCCTAGTTCTATGCTCCATTCTCCCCCAAGTCAGTGGCCACTCCCTCAAGTCAGTGACACCCCTAACCCAGACTCCTGCACCATCCCCAAGCCAGCAACTCCCATGAGCCGGGCCTTTGTCCCATTCTTCCCTCTTCCAAGTCAGCAATTTCCCTGAACCAGACCCATACCCCCTTCCACTCTCCTAAAACTAACAATTTCCTCACCAAGCTAGCTAGCTAGCTAGCCATATTTTCCACCATCCCCCAAACCAGTGCTCCCCTTTTTACATTGGTAGCAGTTTTGATTGACTTTTCCTTCCTTATACGCCTGTCAAACTAGCAGAGCCTTACTGCACTTCTGTGCCAAAATAACCCATGGACTTGTGTTCATTGCATTTTCCACACTGGCAATGAAGGGGGAAATGCAGCAAACACTAAAGATACAAATAAGTGCAAACATGAAAAAAAACAAATATGAATTCAGATACAAATACTTGACCCTGTGCACAGCTCTAGTCTAAAGGGTAATGATCAGGTAGCAGTGTAGTTTCTGTTTGTGGCAATATGAGCCTTACATACAATCCTTAAAAGTCAGCTTCCTTTTGGAAACCTACTCTTTTTACCTCTGAGAGGAGGGTTAAGGTTCTACCTGCACCTGTTGGACCATGGAAAGTCCTCCAGTCTGAAACTCCAGCACTGCATGCTCACGTTTCCTTTGTCCCCTTCTTCTTGAGGTGAGGGAGGGTAGTAGCATCCTGGCATATCTCACCCCTTAAATATTTTGGTTGTGTTCTGGCACTTGCAACAGTGGGTGTTTTTACACACACATTTCTCCTGCATGTTTGTTGTTGCGTCCTGAACTTTCTGCGTGTCTAAATCACTCACCCAGATCTTAAACATCTGGCTCTTTGACCTTCTGCATAGAACTTCTCCCAGAAATTTTGTGTGTAAAAAGTTCTCCTGGTAAACCGCTTTGCTCCAGGCAGCTGTGGTCACTTGGTATGGTTTCCATGGAAGCCCCTTACGTCTACAGCTGCGGCTACTTTAGGCTGCCTCGGGGCAGAGTGTGTGTGAAGAATGTATCAACTTACTTGTGGACTTGTAAACCCAGAAGATTGAAAGACCAGCACTTTAAGGTGTGTGTATAAATGCTCAGTTTAAGACCGGAATGAGGAACCCATTTGTATCCATGGTCTGCTTTTGTATTTAGCGAAAGTCCATAGGTAGGGAATGACAGGCCTTTCTGTGCATCAGGGACTTATGGCCAGGGACCTTGTATTGCCAATGGGGGAAAATGCAGTGAACATGAGTCCTTGCTCCTTGAACATGCTCGGGCAAGGGAAAAGAAGTGAGAGGCTGAAGAAGGAGCACACTAAGGGAGTATGTATGTTGGGAGGGGAAGGTACTGAGAAATGTGCTCATGGTAAGGATCGGATTTATTGGCCAGATCCATGAAATGGGAGGGGTTTGTAAAACAACAGGCTGTGGATCATACACTGGAGTCAGCTTATGTTGAATTTCTCCATCCATGTAAAAAAGTTTGACATCATAAATTCTACTTAAGGAGACCTTAAGGAAATAGACCTGGAGATGGAGAAAATGGATGCTCAGATTAAGTTAGCACCAGCTTTCTCCATCTTCAGTCCCCTTGCCTCCCCCCAGAAGTAGAGAGTCAGAGCAGACAGCATGGCAGAGCTTCGTGTGTGTGCATGTGTAATCCTATCAGTTCTGGTCCTGGGAGCCTTGGGTGAGCTGGGGACAGGGAACTGTGATGCTCACACCCCATACAGTCTCATTAAGACTCCCATAGTTACAACTGACAGCATTTCACAAACATGACTCTGATTGGATATCATCAATCTTCCATTCATTAATATCCATGACTCAGCTCCCATTGATGTTGACGGATATAGAATTTCACCCATAGTGCAGGAGGGATTCTTAAATGTCTGGACTTGTGACATCTGGGTTCTTTAGATGCATCCGGTCACTGCCCCTGCTGCTGTTGCTGCTTACCCCTAACCATTAGATAGTCGGGGTGTGCAAACCTTTTTTTTAGTATTTTTTATTTTGTTTTTCGTTATTCAAATCCCATTAGTTTTAGTTATTGTTTTGTTAATTGTAGTTATTCCCATCCCATTGGTTTAAATGGGGAATGGATTTCCAGCTGCAATGTCTTCATTTGTCATCTAATTTTCATGAAATTTGTAAAGGTTGTACCCCTTACCCAGGGGAACATTCTTACCAAATTTCAGAAAGATTGGATAAAGGGTTCTGCAATCTACAAGACAGTGCTCACACACTTCAAAAACCAGTACAGAAGAATGACAATGGGTGAAAACAGACATGACGCTAACTCCACGTTAACATAATTTTAACAATTCTTATGCATGTTGCAGGGCTGCAAAGAGCACCAATACAGCCCTGCAACATGCATAAGAAATGTTAAAACAGTGATAAAGTGGAATTAGTGTCAAATCTGTTTTCACCCAATATAACACAGACAGACAAGGATTAAAAGCAAAAACAATGAACAGTGGGAATAATGGGAAGGTGTCAGTGGACTCCGTGGTTGCGGGGGGTTGGGGCAGGGGATCCCCGCCTCCGGCGTCCTGTGGTGCAGGCGTGGGGTTCCCTACCGGGTTCCCTGCCTCCACGGAGAGCAGCCCCGGGCTTCTGTTGCCACAGCAACAGATGCAGGCAGCATGGCTGGAGAGCCGGCGGTCACGGATGACGCAGGGGAGCGTGTGGGTATTGATGTGACCCTGCCAGCTCCGCCCCTAGTGCTTACAGCATCCAGCTGCAGACATGTCGGTACAAGTGGCCCCACCCTGATGCTCAGAGCATCTGCGGGGGCATGCAAAGCAGTTATAAGGCAGGGCCAACCTTAGGAAAACTGTCGGTGATCAGAGTATGTTCCCTGTGAGACTGGCCCCTCTGTGACTTTGTACAAAGAAGGTAACTGTGATTCAGAGCATTGTGTGTGTGTTAGCTTACTTAAGATAGTTGGGGTGATTGTTTGTGTTTCCATGCTCTTCCACTTCCTGGCCCTCAAACCTGAGTGAGAGTCTTGCCCCGGTCCTATTCCTCTTTCCTTGAGGTTCCGTACCTTCCATCCCCCACACCCAAATGATTCCTGCCTCCCTAAAGTAGGAGAGTGTGCATGCTTGTGTATACTGAGACTGGTGGGTCCTGTTCTGTAGACACATCCCTGAGATGAGCTTCGGCTGGGTAAACAGCCCAATAGCCACTATAAGACCCTGAGGGATTACTACACTACAACCCCCCCCCCCCCACACACACACATTGTTAGTTGGTGTGAGTGTGCAGGAGTGTCGGTTCTTCCTGTGTGGTTTCCTGTTCCTGCACGCAGGGCCTAGCAGAAGGAAGGGATGAGACAGAGACAGAGATATAAATCTGTTTTATGACTGTCAATTTGTCAAAGTGAGGCTGAGTTAGAGCAATCACACAGACTGAGAAAAACCAGCAAGTGTTCTGTCTGAGACTGAACTAACACTGTCAAAGTTCCTCAACTTGGCAGAAGGTTAAGAACACTCAGCATGTCCCCCCTTCCCCCCAGCCATCCTGAGTCCCTGATTGGTACAGAAAGCTTCACTCATGGTTTCCCCCTCCCTTCTGATCCCTTTCTGAATTCTTGTTTACAGCAAGGCACAGACAGGCTTGAGCCATGGCATGTGCTCTAGCCCTGCATGCAGCAGTCAGACAGAGCAGAACTAATAACTAACACTAAAATGTATTCATTTTTTAGTTATTAACCCATTCATTTTAGTTATTGTAATAACCAAAACTAAAATGACTTTTGTTTTTGTTATTAATAATAACTGAAACAAATGAACATCCCTATTAGGTAGCTGCTTATCTGTGATCATCTGTTTAGTGCTAAGAGGTGATTCTGGGTGTCTCTTCTTTGGGCTGGAGCTGATGCTGTTGTAGGTAAGATAGAGAAGGTCCACCTACAGCAGGTGGAGGAAGTGCAGATTCTGGAGCAGTGGTATGATGTGCTCACAAAAGCTCCCCCCCTGAGGATGGAAGATGGGCTGTCATGTTCTGCACCAGCTGCAGCTTCTGAACAGTCAACAAGGACATCCTCATGTAGATCACATTGCAGTAGACTAACCTTGAGGTTATGCCAGCATGGATAACGGTGGCAGGGTCTAGATCTGACAGGGGGTATTTTCAGACGTTACGAGCTCACAGTCAACCACAGACAACCACGGTCAATTTCGCTGCGGGGCCAAAGTGCCCTGAACGTCTGTTTGGTGGCCACCAGATGTTCACCACGGCCGATCCCCACATGCGGTCAATTTCAAACATGCTTCCTGGGCTCCCCGCGGGACGAGCCCCGAAAGCATGGTCAAAGTGATTCCCGGTGGGAAGCAATAAAAAGTAATGTCTGGCCGGTGATCATGGCCCAGAATCCCAGGTGGGATTCTGGGCCGTGGTCAAAGCGAGTTGGCGCTGCAGGCGCATTGGCCACGGCGCCCGCCCATCTCCCCAGAGGCTGGGCGGCGGGGGAGCGTGGGGGGGGGGCCAGGGCCTTACGGCCACATGTTGCACTGTGCAGCCCCGCCCCCTACCTGATTCCCCGCTGGGATCTCCCGGCACATCTGTTCGGGGCTTTTATTGGCCCCGGGGGGTGGTGGTTCTGTTCACCCCCAGTGGGGATTCACTGTGGTGAATCGGGATGGCGTCACAACTGAAAATACCCAGGGTTGCAGTATTCACACTTGATGGAGTTGGTGAAAAGCTCTACTGACCACTTCAGCAACTTAACGTTTCAAATAAAGCACTGGTTCCAGGAGCACCCCTAGGCTGCAAACCTGAGTGACCGAAGGAAGCTGGATCCCGTCAATGGTCAAACTTCATTTGTCACTTCAGACTTGCCTAGATTCAGCTTCATTTTCTCAACTGCATCCAGTCCCTAATGCCAGCCAGACACTGGGAAAGCCTTGAAACTCTCTTTCTAATTTTTACTTTACACCAACGTACCCTGTGGTAATTCGTGACAGTTACCACAGTATAGAGCTGAAATGGGTACTTGTTTTTGTACCCATGGGTAATACCCTCATTTTAGGATAAGAAATTGAGTATTTGATGGGTTAGTTGGGTATTGATTGGGACAGAAATCTTCCACTGCTTTTTTTTTTTATTTGCTAATTACTGATTGGTATATCAGGTTGAAAAACAAAAAAATCAGGACGGAAATTTTAAAAAAAATCAGGACTGGAAGTTGACTTTCTGAGACTAGAAGTCGACTTTCCAGTTGGAAATATAATAGCTAAGTGCACAGTACTTAGACAGGGGGTTGGGGGAGACCCCAGTTCTAGCCAAACTCACTGGGTGACCTGTTGGGTCAGTCACATTATTCTAACCTACCTAATAGGATTGTGAGGATTAATTAAAAGTTGTGTTAAATTGATGTATGTAAAGCTCTCAGAGTGCCATGGCAGCGGGATGTCACTATTTCAGTACCACAGTTATTGCAGAGGATCATCTTGGGGCTATGGATGCCCTGTCCTGCCCTGTTTTGTGGGATCGGGTTCAGATGGTGACACCTGCCGATGTGGAGTACTTGTTGGGATCTGTTTGTGCCACCACTTGCGAACAAGACCCATGCCCGTCCTGGTTGGTGAAAGCCAGCCAGGAGGCGTTACAGCCGTTGCTGCCTGAGGTGGTTAGTGCCTCCCTTCGGGAGGGCAGGGTGCCTGACTGCCTGAAGGAGGCTGTGGTTGGGCCCCTGCTCAAGAAACCATCTCTTGACACTGATGCTCCTGCTGGTTATCAGCTGGTCTCTAACCTCCCTTTTTAGGGAAGGTTATTCAACGGGCTATGGCACGGCAGCTCCAGGAACATGTGGACCGCACCAGTTTCCTTGACCCCTTTCAGTCTGGTTTTCGGCCTGGGTATGGTACGGAGACTGCATTGGTGGCCTTGGTTGACGATCTCCGTCTGGCATTGGACCAGGATCGTTAGACCTCACTGGTCCTGCTAGACCTTTTGGCTGCATTCAACACAGTCGATCATGAGGTTTTGGCGACTCTCCTGTGGGACCGTGCCGGGATTGGCGGGACGGTCTTGGACTGGTTTCATTCATTCCTGGCCAAGAGAACTAACCGGGTGGTCTTGGGGGAGTGTACGACTTCTCCCCGGGACCTCACGTGTCCTGCAGGGTGCTATTCTGTCCCCCCTCTTGTTTAACATCTGTATGCAGTCATTAGGGGAGATCATGAGAGGGTTTCAGACATGCAGTGTCACCAGTATGCTGATGACACTCAGTTCTACCTCTCTTTTTCCATCGACCCAGGTCACGCAGTCTCCCGATTTTCCCAGTGCCTGTCAGCTGTGGGGGCTTGGATGAGTTTGAGCCAGCTGCAATTGAATCCTCACAAGACGGAGGTGACGTTGGTGGGCGAGGGCTTGGGGGGCCTGGGAGTGGTTGAATCTCCTCTTGTTGGGGGGGGGGGTTTGCCCTCCCATGGTCTCTCAAGTGCAGAGTCTGGGTATGCTCCTTGATTCACGGATCAGCTTTGAATCTCAGGTTGTGGTCGTGGAGTGGAGTGCTTTTTGGCAGTTACATCTTTTCTGGCAGCTTCGGCCCTATTTCTCAGACTCCAACCTCACCACTGTCATCCATGCCTTCATCACCTCGAGGCTGGATTACTGCAATGCGCTCTACGTGGGGCTGCCCGAGAAGCTGGTCCAGAGGCTGCAGCTGGTGCAGAATGCCACGGCGTGTCTCCTTACAGGGGTGGGCCGCAGGAAGCACATGACACCTGTGCTCTGGGCTCTGCACTGGCTGCCTATAAAGCACCGGGCCAGGTTCAAGGTGCTGGTTCTAACTTTTAAAGCCCTTCACGGCCTGGGCCCTACTTATCTGCAGGACCGCCTCACTCCCCATGTGCCCGTGTGACCCTTGAGATCATCCGTGGGAGCCTGTTTGGAGGTTCCCCGGATGAGGCGGGTGGCCACCGATGTTAGATCTTTTTCGGTGGCCACCCCTGTGCTGTGGAATTCACTCCCAGAGGAAGCTCGGTTGGCCGCCACTCACCTGTCATTTTTACGTTTATGTAAGACCTGGCTGTTCTGCCAGGCCTTTGGTGAGGGGTAGGGGTAGGGGTCTATGTGTGTGTGTTTTTTTCCCCCTGAATTTTTAAATTTTGAACTGTTTTAATTTTTTTTATATTGTTGTTCGCCGCCCTGGGCTGCCCTGAAAGTGCAGGAGGGGTGGGATAAAAATGTTATATAAATAAATATACATTAAAAATATATATAAAAATAAAGATTATTATCATTATTAATAATATAATTATTTATTTATTGAATATGTGTCAGACGTTGAACTATCGGTATAGAACTAAAAAAAAAAATCTTACCAGAAGTCTGTATTCCGGGACTAGAAGTCAACATTCTGGGATGTCAGGTACCTGAATTGAGTCAGAACTAGGACTGAGATGAGAGCAAGTGTTCATGTTCCACAGGGAAATATTGACTTTTCTGGAACGCTTATGAGCATTCATTCGTACTTTGTCAGTCTCTGGTGATTCTGTGCTTCCGCCATTGTTGATATCAGTTCCTATGATTTTTCCATCATTTCCCTTCAATTTTGTCACTTTCTGGCATTTTTGGGTCATTTTTCATTGTATTGGTAATTTCTTGTCACGTTACAGGACTTTGACGACAGTTTTACAGCATTTTTATAGCAATTTCCAGCACTTCTCCATCACTTAGCTGGCACTTTTGCATCTCCACAGCCCCCAGGGGTGTGCATGGGCCACACATGGGACTTGGGATCAACATTGTAGCAACCCTGTTCAACTCCCCAAAATAACGACAAATGGTGAAAACAGCAGAAAAATTGGTAGGTTTCTGCATCTTGTGAATGAAGGCAAATTACCAGTTTCCAATGAAACAGAATCTGCTGTGATTTGTTGTTTATGTTTAAGGCCTCGTTGCAATCAGGTAGCAATTGGTTCCTAACGTTGTCAGGTCAATTCAGGTAGCGGAAATTTGTCAGGTATACTTTTTCTTGTGGGTACTCATTTCAGCTCTACTCCAGTGTGAATATGTACTTCTAGAAGTCTTCCATGTGGATAGCATTAAAAGACTAAATACTTGATAAAAGCTTCCACACTAATTTTTATCCTGCGTGCTAATTCTCAGATGTGGTTACCAGCCAGTTAGTTGTTGGAAACCATCTGTCTACTGCTATATTTTTTTATTATTTAAATTTAACTACCAGGGCAAACAGAATGTTCTTAGTTTTTTGGTTTGAAATTCTTATGTTTAGTTCCTGCCTTTCCATTTTCCATTTTATAACATTTCTGAGGAACTAATGAAGGTGAGAAAATTTGAATCGCATTTCACTTGCTATACTTAGCTTAATTTTGAAGTCAGGATGGTTTTATTCATCTACCTATGTATTTACTTACGTATTTATGTTGGTTTTATTTATAGATCATTATTTATTTATTTATTTATTTATAATAAAATTTGTGTGCCGCCCCCTTCTACTAAAAGCATTTCGGGGCGGCTAACAACATATTAAAATAATTTAAAACAACAATAATACAATTTAAGACACTATTAAAACACAATATAAAATGCAGCACACACACCCCACCACCCTAACCCAACCCACCCACCCATTATCAATGTAGCTTTCACAGGCAACATGTGGTTGAGAATGGAGGGAGACTACTTGCCCTCTCTGACATTTGCTTAACCCCCTTATACCTATCAAAGCCTCTTAGCTATGCCTATTGCCTTCAAAGGAGGGAGGGGAGACACAAAGAGAATTGTTAGCATGAGGTTGTTATCCCAGGATAACGACCAGAGTGTCACTGAAAAAAAAACACTTCTCCATTTTAATTTTTACTTGCTGCCTCCTTACCCTGGTAATTTGTGACAGTTACTCCCATGTGCGTTAGTCCTGTTAGAATCTGGGGATGTGTAGCCCCTGCATTCTAGGGAAATGACTACCCCAAATTGCAGAAGCTATGTGTTACACCCTAAGGTGAGGTCATTTGCCTGCCTCGTGTGAACAAGTTTGAGGAAAGAATGAAGGGAGTTGACTTTGAAAGTGATAGCTTCAGCAAGCTACGGACTGTGCCTTAAGGAAGCTAAGGAGATCTAGAAGATCGCTGATGGGACCAAAGAAGAGAAGGTAAATAATATCACTAGAAGAGCTGTGCTCAAAGCCAGTGGACTTTGACTGAATTCACTGGTAGGTTTAATAATGGAACAAATTTGATTCCTTGATAAATAGGCACAATTTTTTTTAGGTGCAATTTTGCTAATAAATAATAGGCCATGTTTCAAGCTGAATAAATATCCTTCAAACTGGTAAATGTCCTTATGGAGTGAGAAATCTAGAAGCTAATCAATATTTCAGGAGGACTCTTTGTAAAGAAAAAGTCTGTCAGTGTTTTCCAGGAAGCTTCTGCTTGTCTTTAATATTTTACAGCATTGTTTCTCCTTTTCATGTGTTGATAATTTGTGGAGATGAGATGTATCAATTGGGGGAAGTTATCTGAAAACTGAAACCCAGTGTGGTTAACCCTCTCTGGATAATGATAATGCTGGTGGGAGTATACTCACAGGATTAGTAAGGTCTTCTGCTCTTTGCTTGTTTTCCTACAGTCTGCTTATTCGTCTCCAAATTTGTTCACTTTCTCTGGGGGGGTGGGGGGGTGGAGCAGTTTCATTTCAGCAAATTTTGAGGGCATTACAAATTGAATGCAAAATAAATTTTTCATTCTGCTGGAGAAATTGATGCGTTATTTGGGAAAAAAGATGCCTATAGAAGTTAACTAGTAGTATTGAGTCTAATACTATTAGAATAAAGACATATTGGGAAGACTTTTGAACACATCTTAAGGGCCTACAGCTAGGCCAGAAGAACCAGCAAGACTTTTACAGAAAGTAAAAGTCAATCCCTTGTAGTACGAACTTAAAAGAAGAAATAAAAATAATATAAGGAGAAAAAATTTTTAAGACCAGAGGCTTTTGTAATCGTATCATGGAAAAAATATCCAGTTCCCCGAAACAGGTTGAATATTAAGAACATAAGTAGTGCCATACTGAGTCAGACCAATGGTCCATCAAGCCCAGCATCCTGTCCTCAGACAGCAGCCAATCTTGATTGCATGGGAGAAAAACCAACAGTCACAATGGGCAATCCATTCCCCATTGTTCACTCCCAGCTACCGAAAGTAAGAAGTTCATCCTGTAAGCTACTTGGTTAATAGCCATTAATGAACCTACTCTCTAAGAACTTATTCAGTCATTTTTAAAACCCAGCAATACTACTGGCCCTGACAACATCCTCTGGCAACAAATTCCATAAGTTAATTATGCGTTGAGTGAAAAAGTACGTCCATTTCTTTGTTTTAAATCTGCCGGCAGCTAGTTGTACATATATAGTAGAAACCCTCTTATCCAGACAAACCAGGGGGCATGTTGTTGGTCCAGATTTAATAGGTGTCTGGGCATAAAAGGGTCAAAACACGTCCAGAATAAAACTGAAACAATTTTTTTGAAAAATGAATAATTCATCAGATTTGACCAATCCACATTGGTTTGTGCAAAGTGAATATCAAGGTCACCCGTAACCTATTCTCATTGTTGTCTATATAGTGCAGGCAACATGCCTGGCACTGAATAGTCATTCATTGGAGACAGGTCCTTGCCCAGGGTGGGGGGAAGAGGGGCTTACAGTTAATTTATTTAATTTATTATTTATTTAAATTTTTATCCCACCCTTCCCTAAAAAGGCTCAGGGTGGCGTACAAAATATTATAGAGCCTCAGAAGTGGCTCTATTAGTTAAGGCGGGTTGGAGTTCCAGTGCAAGTACCTCCATTCACTTGCATTTGATATTTCAGGCTGTTTACTTGCGGTTTGGTGAGGTTTCTTTTGTCATGTTTTGTCCCTTTCTGGGAGCATATAAGTTTCCCCATAGGAGATAATAAATTAAAGGGAGGGGTCCTCTAAGGTCTGGTGGATTTCCAGCCACCTTGGTTGGAATGAGAAAACAGAAGCTAAAAATTTCACTTTCTGCTATGGAGAAAGGCATAATGATGAACATTCTAAGGCTTTGTTGTAAGGCTCCTCCACCGGCCTAAGCCTGCTTCCTCCAGAGCTGGATGTAGGGAGAAGTGGGGGGTGCTAGTATTTCTGGTGGTCGGTCAGAGAGCTAACCCCCTGGTTCCCTGGGCAGTGGCTTGGGTGGGAGGGGAGGAATGTATGCCACTACCCCACCTGACCACCTTCCTTCCAGGAGGGGAGACTGCTTGGCCAGGAGAGGGGAAGGGAGAATAATTCCGCCCTGCACACATGCTGCCCACTGGGATCTTGGGGGCCCCTGGTAACTCTGGCACCAGCCACTCGTCTGCCTGCTGGTGCAGCTAAAGCTGTAGCCACTGCTGCTAAACCTGGAGTCATCATTTTGAAAGAACTGGGGCCACAGCATGGGCACATTGATGGAGACCCACCCTGGCACTTTCAAAATGATGGCTTCAACTTCAGCAATGGTGGTGGTTTAGGCAGTGGCAGCCGCTGGCTCACAGCCTCCAGAACTGGCTATAGTGAGATGGCGGGGAAGCGCAGTCTCCATGCCATATCCCGGACGAAAACCAGACTGTGAAGTTAGAGAAAATTAATCCAGTCCAGATGCTCCTGCAGCTGCCGGGCCACCATTCGTTCAGTAACCTTCCCTAAAAAGGGAAGGTTAGAGAAGGTTAGAGACCAGCCAATAGCTGGCCAGGACGCCAATGTCCAATGATGGCTTCTCAAGCAAGGGCCACACCACAGCCTTCTTGAGAAAGTATGGCATCCTCCCCGCCCCAAGAGAGGCATTGACAATCCCCACCAGCAATGGCCCTAATGTCTCCCAGCTGACCTTGACAAGCCAGGATGGGCATGGATCTAGTTCACAATAAGTGGCTAGAACAGTCCCAAGAGCATCCCCTGCATCTGAGGGTGACACATCCTGAAATTCATTCCATGGAACAGGACAAGATGGGGCTTCTACTGCCTATGACTCACCCACTGCTAAAAATGTTGAGTCAAAACTATGGTGGATTTGAGCAAGTTTATCCACAAAAAAATTCACAAACAAATCACAGTGGTCATTTGATGACTCTAAATCCAGGTGGAATGAGGCTGGACTGACTCGGAAAAGCTCCGCCAGGCAGGACTTAGTGGACACAATGTGAGCAGCAAAGAAAGCCTTCTTTGCTGTCCGCACCGCAACGGCATAGGTACGTAACCAGATTCTATGCCGCAATCGGTCAACTTCAGCATGCGAGTGACACTACCATCGCTCTAACCACTGCTCTTCCTACTTCATCTGCTGCAGCTCCTCCGTATACCACGGGGACCTGTGTTGTTGGCAGTTTGGGAGTGGACACCTCGGAGCCACCCGGTCAATGGTCTTCACCAACACAGAATTCCATATGGTCATGAGGACATTGAGTGGCCATCGAGTTCAGAGGAAACATCCCCTAGAGCAGTCTGGAACCTTCCAGGTTCCATAAACTGTCGGGGGCGACCCATCCTAACTGGTGCCACACCCTCTCAGGGGCCAACGGGCCAGGATAGCAGCCCGGAGGGGATAATGATCCATCCATGACAAGGGCACTGATGACACCTCCCCCACTAACACATCCCCTGCCTCAAGGCCTGTGCAAAATACATCCAGGGTATGTCCTCCACCATGTGTGGGGCCCACCATTCTCTGAGACAGGCCCATGGTAGCCATGGTGGCCATGAAATCACGCTCTGCCCCTCCAAGACTTGCATTGGCATGGATGTTGAAGTACCCCAGGACTATTGCCCTGGGGGACCGCAAGACCACCTCCAACACCAGCTCAGTCAGTGCGGACAGGGAAACTGCCATACAGGTGGGTGCCTGGTATATCAGCAGTATCCCTACTCTGTCTCAGGCCAAATCCAACACCAGATGAAGGCCCTCTATACCCATGATAGTTTGCAGAGGAAATCTCCTCACAGAGAATGTATCCTTAAAATATACACACAGCCCTTACTTGCCTCAAAACTGATATTATCTAACAAAAAACCTACTGGTTTAGAAGAAATAGTTAAGGTGGGTTCTTCCTACTTAATCAAACCCCCCAAATCAAGGAAATTAATATTTCCTAAGTCCATCAACTAAAGAGAAAATTCAAAACCACAAAAAACAGCCCTGTCTTCATGTCCCAAACTCCCGTTACACCCACCTTAACATCTATGCAAATGAAAAGCCAAAACCACCAAATAAAACAGTAAGATTAAACAGGTTAATACAGGATATTTTTCACCTGTCTTCTCAGATACTTAGAAAAAGTATCACGTTATCAGATAATGAGAGGCAGCACAAATAAAATCCTTAGAGAGGAAAATATATTCACTATTTCAGAAAAACCAAGCTAACACAATACCACACTGTAAAAAAAACAAAAAACAATTTGGCCAATGAAGAGACTAACAGAAAAGGAAACAAAAAGCAACATACTATCCACATGACAAGACAGCTAGATTGAGGGGAGAATGAAGTTCTGCTTCAAAGAACAGCAAAACAAGAGAGCAAAAACTGATAAAAGCTGTGAAAAACAAGGAAAACCACATTAACTACATGGATCTACTACGAACTACAGTGATTAGCCCACAATAAAGAACCCAGAAGCTACACATATAAGAAAAACCAGAAAAAAGGACAACACCAGAAGGAAAAAACCCTCACCACCACAACAAAAAGGCCATGAATCTGAAAAAAGGAAACTAAAAGAACATATACAGTGTAAGCACAAATCATAATTGTTAAGGCAATGGACCCCGCTGCCGCCTTGTGCGCGGCGGGGACAGATTTGTGCACGCCCCATCAGGGGAATAATGGCACAGGTGCGGGGGCGGGAAGCCGCCCAGGACTGCCCCTTAGGTTGGTCCCTTGCATGCTGCAACGGGCGCCGTTGCAGCTTGCAAAGGGACGGAGGCGCGAAAATGCGCGAAGCTGATTGGCTCAGGGGAGCCACGTGGTCTGGGAGGCGCGCGAGCCGCGGCATTCGGCCGCAAGCAGCGCCAGAAGCAGGACGCATGTCGGGGCCTGTGCGAAGTGGGGAGGCCTTAAGGAGCGGCGCTGATCTGAGCGGGCGGCCGGAGCGGCCAGTCAGGGAGTACCCGGGTGCCGGGAGCCAAAGGGGGGGATTTACAAAGCAGAGGGTGTTTGGCTGGGGGCACGAGGGGATCAGGTAGCGGGGGGTGAGAAGGACTCTGCACCCCCCTCCCCCCCTCTTTCTTCCTGCACGTGCTTGGCGGTACAGTGTGCGAGCACCGGGTGGGGTGCGGGGGACCCCCCCCCTCCTTCACCTTGGTGGGGTTTTTTCCCAGGCGAATTAGCCTCGGGGGTTGGGGACGCTATACCCCCCCCTTCCATTCTGTAAATTCCCTTCCACTGGCATTGGTGGCCAATTGTTGAGTGGGTGAGAGTCAGACCCTCTCCACCCCCCCCACCATGCAAAGCATTCTGGTTCTGTCCTGAGAATGGGCAGAACTAAGAAGGGACAGGTGGCGGGCAGGCCTCAAGGAAAGAGGGGGCAAAAGAAGGGGGCGACTGTTCAGCCCCCCCCCGGTACCAGATAGAGGGGAGATGGGAGAGGGGGCTCTTCCAGCGCCCGTGTTTCCANTTGGCTGGTCATTTAATAAACAGTTGCGGCCAGTTCACCCAAAACTATGTGTCTGTGTCTTTATTTGAAAAGTGCCTTATTTCCTGTGCGGGGACAAGTGTAACAGGAGTTTTGGACATGCAGACAGGACTGTTTTTTGTGGTTTTGAATTTTGTCTTTGGTTGCTGGGCTTAGGAAATATTAATTTCCTTGGTTTGGGGGTGGGGGTGGGGGTGTTTAAGTAGGAAGAACCCATTTTAACTATTTCTTCTGAACCAGTAGGTTTTTTGTTAGATAATATAAAAACAATCCATAAAAACCGTAAAATAGAAAGACAATGCCCCAAACTCCCAACCCTCCCATGACCACCCCCCCCACAAAACCCATCTAATATCATCCCCCCATTTCCCACATCCAACTCCCCCTAACCCTACCTCAAACCCACTCCCACCCCTACTCAGAAACCCAGCCACCCTCCAGTCGAGGTTGGAGATGGGAAAAGACAACCTAAGGAGAGACAGGGATACATGTATGAAGTTGAAAAGTCGCAGTTGTGTGTGCTTAGCCAAGGAACAGGGGAGGAGAGGACCCTGAATGACAGAACCATAACATTTGTTTAGTCTGTCTGTGTATGATGGAATGTAGGAAATGTAACATGTACCAAATAGCAAAATACTGGAAAACAAAGGGTGTTTTTACATGAGACAGGTGAACGTGCGGGTCCGTGGTCATTGTGTGGGGTGGGTGTGTGGGCGGGCGCTTCACACGCTGAACATCTGTTTCTGGAAACTAATATTCATATTAATACATTTGAAAAAACATACCTGTTTCAGCTTTAGTCTAGAATAAGCATGATAAGAATAGAATATGTTGAACTGCAGTGGTTGGACTGCTAGAGTTGAATGAAGTGAATGATGTTTTTAAGTGGCGGATTTTCCAAAGAGTTCCATATTGTTTTTTTCCATTCTTAAAAGAAGCTAAACAGAAAGAATAAAATCTTGTTCATTCAGCACCACTGGCATCCTGTTTTCCTTCTGAAACCACCTCATTCTAATGTCACTGCCAGGAATAATGAGATGTTTATGGGCAGCATTCAGGCTGAGAACAAAAATGTTGTTTAGGATGACTTTTATCATTCTGTGAGAGAGAGAGCATTCTTTTTAACAGGAGACTATCTTTATTTATGAAATTCCCTTGCTGTTTTCTTTCATGTAATGCAATTGATTTTTTAAATTAAAATTATTATTGCTTGAAGGATGAAAGTGCTTTGATTTAAGAGGTAAAGGCATTGTAGTCCTAATGCTTGTGAACCATGTAGATAAATTATTTCAGGATCAGAACTTATCTAAAAGAATGCAGAAACTAAAAGAACGTTTCTGTGTAGAAATAAATATCTTGAATTACAGAAGAGGAAACTAATTGCAATATGTTTGTCGATTTGTATAGTCACCCAGCTATGTTTTTCTTATATTTGATATGTAAAATACGAAAGAGTTCATATACAATTATAGGCTAAGTGATAATAAACAATGAGTCTGGTTCAGGAGGTTTAAATTTACTTTAGAAACAATCATTTCTTTACCCTGCTATAGCCTATTTCACTTTTTAAAAAATACTAAACCATTCCCTGTTGGAGTTTTGCCCATGATTATCTCTAGGAATTCTTATTGTGAATCTAAAGGTGTAATCCTCTGAGCATTCAGTATTTACTGCCAGTACTTAGCACAAGAGTAAGAAACGAATGGACTCGAAACCCCATTCACTAACACCACCTCTGTCCACACAGTGGATTGTGCTATATATAACCCATCTTCCTTAGCCTGCATATGATATTGATAGAGATGGAATGGCAGATTTGAGTGGAATAAACACCATTAAAACCAAATAAAGTAAAACTGTTTAATTCTAACAATTAAAAAAAAACAGTTAAAAAAACCAACCTTGGAGTGCCACACGTCAGATGCAGGTGACTCTCTCTGCATAAACGTTATTATGCTTTGAGTGTGAGGGCCATGGAATGAGAGCACCCAGCAGAGTCATTCAATTTTATACACTAGAGTTTGAAAACAAATTAGTAATTAGGCAGTTGTTAGCACTGCACTTCTCTGCAGTTGGCTTAGCTAGAAGCTGTCTAGAAGAAAATAAGTTGGCAAAACTGAAGGTGAACACAAACTCTTAATCTGAGAGAGTTTTTCTTAGGTCCAGGTTCTACTCCCCTCAAAGGAGATTTGGATTAAAAATCCTTAAGAACAGTAAGTTTTCTTTTATAATATGTCTCATTCATGAGGCAACATGCAGCACCCACATGATCCCACTTGAGATCTCCCCTGTGGGGTTCCACAGAATTCTATCTTGTCTCCTCTTCTGTTAAATGCATATTTCAGGCCACTGAGTGAAACTGTAGAGAGAGTGAGTGAGATGCTGATAACACCCAGCTCTGCTTCTCTTTTTTATCTAAACCAAGTTGTGCACTCTCTGCTTGCCCAGTGCCATGCTGCCACTGGGAACTGCATGTGAGTGAGATGACTGAAGGTGAATTGAGACTAGGGTTGAAACTCGTTCTCATGATACTTCTGTTTCTCGATGAGACTCACAGTTTTCAGCTTGTTCCGACAAACGAGAATGAGCCAAGAATCAGCTGTGTCTCAGCTGCATTCTCTCAGAGAAACCTGAGAAACAAGCAAACAAACGAACTTTGCATGCGCACTTGCGCAGAATGACTTCCATGGCCATTTTGTGCATGCACAGCTCTTTTCCAAAATGGTGCTGGGAGCATCGCTGCCATTTTGGAAAAGGGCAACCATTCTGTGTATTCACGGTGGCCATTTTGCACCTTTTCAGCCTGGGTGCCCTTTTCCAAAATGGCAGTGGAGCTGGTGGTGCGTTTTTCACATGTAAAAATATTTGCTTATTTTGTTTTTTAACGATATATCTTGTAAGACATCGTACTGGGGCTGAGATGTCGGCGAGATCTCTGTCCCTGGCACAAAATATCATGAGATATCTGACCTCTCCTCCTTTCGTCGACAATACAAGACCTGGCTGTTCCGCCAGGCTTTTGGTGAGGGAGATGGGTGAAGTGTGGGGGTTTGTGGGTTAGGGTGGTGGGTTTTTTGCATGTTTCTTTTCTTTTTTGATGTCCCCAATATGGATGGAAGGTTTTATTATGTTTTATTTTTACTATGTATTTATTGTATTGTATTTTGATATTATATTTTAATGAATTATTAGCTGCCCCGAGCTGCTTTTGCAGGAGAGGCAGGGTATTAATTATGTTACATAAATAAATAAATAAATACCTTGAAAGAAAAAAAAGGGATTTTTTTTCCAGTCCTAATCCAGACAAGACTTAAGTGAGCTGGCCTTGTGACTTGGTGAGAAGGATGCAAGCCTTTCTGTCAGATTATGACCTGTCCACTTTCACTGAAGCCTTTGTAACCTTGAGGCTAGACTACTGCAATGTACTCTATGTGGGGCTTCCCTTGATGCATGTTCAGAAGCTACAGTTGGTGCAGAATGCAGTGACCCACCTTCTATTGGGGATGAGTTGCCAGAAGCATATTATACCAGTGCTTCAGACACTTCACTGGCTATCAGTAGCTTCCCAGGCACAATTCAAGGTGCTGGTTTTGACCTATAAAGCCCCAAATGGCCTGAGCCTCACATGTCTGAAAGACCCTCTCCTCCCTCATATCCCATCGTTGCCTCTGAGGTCATCCAGAAATATGCCCTCTTCCATCTGCCCATCAGGTTTGTATGGCAAGGGCATGCAGACAGCTAATCTCGGTATCGATTCAATAATTATGGAAGTCTCTCCCCTTGGAGATTTTTCAGAGCCAGAGCCTGAGCCTGCTCATCATCTTCTGGAGGCAATGTAAGACTTTTTTATTTGGTCAGGCATTTTGGCAGTCAGAGATGAGATTTGGGACAAAGGCTTTTAACTGATTTTTAGGTATGTCTATTTATTATAGATGATTTTATGTGTTGTTGTAGCCTGTCCTGAGTCCTCAGGATAGATCAGGAAAATTAAATGTAAATAAATAAATAAATAAGTAGATCATGGAGCAAAATGCAATCCAGAATTTCAGGATGTTACCAGAAGTAACACTTGCTATTTAATTCCAGCATTAAACATGTGCTCCTCTCTTATGTCTGTATGCGCAAACCCGTGTCCTGTTATGCGTTAAGCATGAGTATGAAGTACACAGATCCTCGGTGTTGTAAGCACGCATCTCTTGCTAATATGTAGATGTGCATATGTCTAGATAAGTGTACTGCCCTATGTTAAGTTTGTGGCTATCCAAGAGACTATGGAGACATGGTATTTTGTAGGGATGGGAATTTAGGTTTCGGATAAAACCGAAAGAACCCGAAAATGGCCATTTTTGATTAATCCAAAATTTCGGTTCTTTTTTGTTTTCGGTACTATCGGATCTTTTGCATTGATTTTTGTACCGGATTTTTAACATTGCAGTTTTTCCCCACTGAAAAACTGCAATGTTAAAAATCCAGTACAAAAATCAATGCAAAAGATCTGATAGTACCGAAAAAGAACTGAAATTCATGAGAACTGAAACCAAAATTGACTGAAACCAAAATTTTGCTCAGTCTCATCCCTAGTATTTTGTGAAGGGATGTTGGGTGTTTTTACACACACACTTCTCCTGCATGATTACGGTTACATTCTGAACTTTTTGTGTGTCTAAATCACTCACCCAGATATTAAACATCTGCTCTTTGAACTCCTACGTAGAACTTCTCCCAGAACTTCTGTGTGTAAAAAATTCTCCTGGTAAACTGCTTTGCTCCAGGCAGCTGTGGTCACTTGGTTTCCATGCCAGGTCCTCATGTCTACAGCTGCGGCTATTTTAGGCTGCCTCAGGGCAGTGTTTGTGTGAAAAATGCATCCAGAACATATTTGTGGACTTTTAAACCCAGAAGATTGAAAGACCAGCACTTTAAGGTGTGTGTAAAAATGCCCGTTGCCAACCCACTCTATTTCCTGAGAATCTCCATGGGACCTTGTAATATCTGCAAGACATATGTAATACCTGCAAAGGTATTACAGATCTGTATATGTCAGAGTCCAGCAACAAGATGGGATGATTTCAGACGTGACGGGCGCTCGGTTCACCACAGTGGATTCCCGGTGGGGGTGAACCAAACAACCACCCCCCGGGGCGAATAAAAGCCCTGAACAGAGGTGACAGGACCAGGACTACGGCAGTGAATCGAGCCGGCAGATCAACATACATGACACCGATTCCCAGTCGTGGTCAAAAAACCCAGAAACCACCAGGCAGAGGCGGGACACAAATCTAACTGCTATTAACTATTTGAACTAAATGGATTATCTAATAAGTACACAGGCCTACTCCTACAAACACTAAAGCTAAATCACTAACGCTATCTCTATCACTAAGCTAGCTCCTACAACTGTCTACTATACCTAACCTATCTTTCTATCTCTCTATATCTTTATCTCTATATCTCTATATATATGGGATGGAGGGAAAAAGTACCATTACTGCCAGTGGGAAAGGATTAATTTGGCCCTTAAAACCAAAGATCCATCATATTTTTGGAGACTGGTCAGGGGGTGTGGCAAGGCCTGGGGTAGAATTGAGAACAAGGTGCCCGAGGCGGAATGGGTGAAGTTTTTTACCTCATTCTATGCCTCCGATCCGGGACTCCCGGTTTCCCTGCCTCTATTACATTCACTCCCGAGTTGGGCCCCAGTTACAAGAGCCGAAATAGAGGCCATAAGTGATGGACTGAAGAGGGAAAAGGCGGCAGGTCCAGATGGCCTGCCACCTGAACTTTTTAAAGCCAATAAGAACTGGTGGGCTAGGGCCTTGGCGGCCTTGTTTACAGCCATCAGTCAATTGGGGGACCTGCCGGAAGGCTGGTCACAGGCAGAGATTGTTCCAATATTTAAGAAGGGCTCCCCTGAGGAGGCTAGGAATTATAGACCTATCAGCCTCCTCAGTGTGGTCAGCAAAATGTATGCCCGTTATTTGCTGGTTAGATTGGAGCAATGGATGATGAAGAAAAATATACTGGGTGATGAGCAGAATGGTTTTAGAGCGGGTCGCACTACCTTTGACCATTGCTTTGTCTTGAGTCATTTGGTCTCCAAATATATGTGCTCTATGGGACTCTATGCAGCCTTTGTGGATCTTCGAGCTGCGTTCGATCTGGTTTCCCAGAATCAATTGTGGGCAAAGCTCTCACTATCTACAATCGATCCGAGGCTTCTGGTTTTGATGCGGAGGCTGTATAGTAATACCTCCTTAAGGATCAGGCTGGACAGTAGTGGCACCTTGTCACAGGAGATCTCTACTAATCATGGGGTTAAGCAGGGGTGTGTGTTGGCCCCTGCTTTATTTAATTACTACCTAAATAGTCTTATCCCTTCGGTTACCTCATCGGGAAATTGCCCACTGAGACTGGGGACTTGTGAGGTAGCAATTTTACTCTATGCAGACAATGCCGTCCTGCTGTCTAGATCCCGCCTGGGGCTCTCTAGACAACTTGTAGCGCTCCATGCTTATTGTGTCCAGAACTCATTGGAGATTAATTACTCCAAAACCAAGATCATCTACTTTTCCCGCAGGCGCAAGAAGTTTAAATGGGCCATAGGGACACATGAATTGGAACAAGTAAATTCCTATAAATACCTTGGGATGATTTTTCAGGCTAGTGGGTCATGGCTAGCGTATGCACAGGCAGCAATTGGGCAGGCTAAACTGGCAGCGCAGTCGATCTGCAACTTTTTCAGGACTAGAGGGGGTCATTTGATAACTCTGGCCATAAAGGTCTTTAAGGCCAAATGTGTTGGGCAATTACTTTATGGGGCCCAATTTTGGTCAGAGAGGAGCTTTGTCCAACTGGAAAGGGTTCAGACCATCTTTTTAAGGTCCCTCCTGGCGGTCCCTAATCATGCCCCCAATGCGGCTCTTCATAGAGAATGCGGGGTGACTACTATGGAGTCCCAGGTCTGGAGATTGGACATTGGGTACTGGTTAAAATTGCATTTTTGCTGTACTTCGCCACTGGCCACCATGGTTTTGGCGGAAGAAAATGTTTGGGTCAGTCAGGTGAGGGCCAAGCTCTGCCTAATGGGCCTTGCATTGGACTCTTTATATTTATTGGATCTTAGGGCTCTACGGTCTCTCTTTTTCCAAAGGTTGACTGACATCATCACCCAAGAGGAGAATGCTACCCTTAGAGCTCTGTCCTCACTGGCCCCACTATTGGAATTTTACAAGCATCCCCCCGCCTCTGCAATGTACTTTCAGTACCCTTTGAGCCCTCAAGTACGTAGGTGCTTTTCAATGGCAAGGTTGCCGGTTTTCCCCTCTGGTGTAACGGAGGGTCTATTTATGGAAAGACATTTGCCGGCTGCTATATGTGACTGTCCACTGCGGAAGCCAGATATCATGGAGCATATTTGGATGTATTGTGAGCGGTATACCAGGTTATGTGCCATATGGATTTTGCCCCACTTGAACTCCCATAGGAACAATTCCCAGGTATGGGGGTCACTGCTGTCTGGGCAGGTTGGGGAAACAACTAAAGATGTAGCCCTTTTTCTTTATAAGGTTTTGGCTTTAAGAAAGGGGAGGAGGCTTGCTTCAGGTGAGGAAGGTGAGGGAGGCTGTGTGGCACATTCTGATCTCTGATAATGATAATTTTGATTTTTGTTATGCATGTAATGTGTTTGTCATTTTTGTACTGTTCGACTGTGTGATGGCTTGGCTACACACTGAATGAACTAATTATAATAATTATATGGGATGGGGGGGAATCACAAACACAAGTTTTCAGTTTAAGGTTTAAGTTTCATTTCAGTAGAAAACTGAAATGAAACTTAAAGCAATCTAATAATCCTACTAAACACCTGCTGTTCAGGAACAGTGACTAGCTCAGAAGGTGTTGGAAAGGGGGGAGGCAGATAGTTTCATTTCTTGCAAGCCTCTCCACCCCTGGTGCCTGAAAGTCTGCTCCTCAGTGACTAGTACTACCCCTCCCTGTCACACTCACATTTGACCTTACAGTGAACCGTTTTTTGCCACCCGAACGCGATCCGAACTGACCGAACTGTACGGTCATTTTGACGTTTGGAATTGAGTTCGTTTCGGACAGTTTGTGTTCGGATTCAGGTTCGGATTCGGTCGTCTGAACAGGCCGAGTTTGGGATGAACTCCGAACTTCCTCGCCGCCTTTGCCCATCCCTAACAACAGGCACACAGACAGCGGGGGCACAGCACAAGCACACGCCCGGGCATACACACACATATACACACACATAGAAGGGAAAGTAAGGGAAGGGGGACATGGGAGCCCGGACAACACACAAGGCACAATGGGCACAGGGGGAGGGGTAGGGACAGGGAAGAGGGGGGGAAACTGAAAAGGGGCAGGGCAGGACACAGGCAATGGCAACCACAGCCCCCACAGCGAACTGTCCACACGGGCACCCCGACAGCAACAAAGGCAGCCCTGGAATGGGGGAACCAGGAGCTCGGAACAAAGCCACAGCGAGGGCCCGCACTGCAAGTCAGATGGGAATAATCAGGCACACGTAGACCCCACACGCGGAGAGGGGCCGATGGAGGGCAGGTAGGAGAGCCTGTGCAGCGCTGCAGGTCCAAGGACGCACTCCTCCCCCCCGGAGGAAGGAGCTAGGGGGAGTCTGGGGGCCCCAGAAACCTGAGGTCACACAGGCACCCATGGGGGGGGCAGAGCAGCAGGTGGCAGCGCTGGCGGGTGGGGACAGTCCACTGGACACAGGCAGGTCGACGATGCCATGCAGAGCACCAGACCCAGCCACCAAGGAAGGCAACCATGGAAGGGAACCCCGGGTGTGGAAGCAGACCAGGGGGTGGGGCCTGGAGGGGGCCCGGAGCCACAGGCAGGGGCAGCAGCACCCCAGGAAGCAGGCAACACAGCAGCACGGTAGAGACATCAGGGAAGGAGCAACCAGCAGAGACCGGTCCCCGGGCAGGGGCAGGAGCCCACATGGGGGCAGGCAACTGGGGGGCCAGGAGGCACACCAGAACTCACAGCCAGCTGCTGGGGGCCACCATGGGCCATGGGGCCGAGTGCCCTGCCCGGTGAACTAGGTGGGACCAATGGATCATGCCCCAGTGGTACCCCAACAAGGACATGTGGTGGGCAATCAGGTAGTAGGCCTCAAAAGGGATCCTGCATGGACAGCCCCAACTGCACATCCGAACGGGACCACACACCCAACAGTGCCGACAGCTCCGCCGCGGTAGGCTCCAACACACAGCAGTCAGCGGCAGGGGCCACGGAAGCTGTCCCAGCTGCAACAGCAGTTGGTACACTGCTCCACAGGAGTTCTGGGTACCCACGGGCCCCATGAACACAGCCAAAGTAGGACACGGCCAAGGCAAGGCTCCCCTCCGCAAGACAGATCGTGTAGGTGGGAAGGCTGCACACAGACAGCACAGACACAGTCTCAACAACAGACCAGGCCACATGAGAGCACCTCATCTCTGGGATGCACCCATCAGGGAAGGGAACCAGCCACAGAGTCTCCGCATGCAGCCGGCAATCACGAGCACTCGCCTCATAGCCGAAGTAGCGAAGGCCAGAGCTCAGGTTCAAATAAGCACCCAAATGGCTGTCCGGGCATCCCAGGAGCAGCTGCATGGCCAGGGTATGTCACAGGTCACACAGGGACATGGTCTCACGGAAGGTCCAGCTATGGGAGGCCCCATGGGGTGGGAAGCGGGAGCCTGGTGGATGCACAACCAGCCATGGTGTAGCTTGACAGGGAGAATAACACCATGGACAGGGGGGCACACATACCCTCCAGGGCTGGGGGAGCCTCTGAGGGGTCCCAAGAACAGGACAGGCAGCCACGGGCTGAAACATTGTAGCACAACGGAGCGAGGCGTAGGGTGCGGACCCAGCACAGCTGCAGAAATCAATCACACACACAGAACGGCTAATCAGGCTGGCAAGGACATGGTATTGCAAACAGGGAGGGGGGGCGGTGATGGTTGATGGCATGCAGCTGCACAAGGAGCGCACAGCCCCGGACGGCTGTACAAGCGCGAGGCCCCATGCGCTGGCAGCAGGTGCACCCAACTGCACTCCCACGGACACCAGCACCACATTGGGGTCCCCGACCGGCTGGAGGCTGGGCCCCGGCCCACCTGGCCATCAGAGGGCCATCATAAACATCCCTCAACCCCCGGGGCACCCACCACCATGGAGCGGGACAGGGCAGCCTCCTACTGGATGTACCTCGCGTCCGCAGCCGAGTGGTAGCACGACTACACTGAGCAGCTGTGCCTCCTTACTGCGGTGCTGCAGCTGGGTGCCCAACTGCAGGTTACCCTGGCCTGGAGGGCTGCATGGGCCCATAGGGCCCAACATGGCCACAGGAGAGCCCTCACCTGGCTCAGGGTGCAGAGACTTTCTGGGGCAGACTGGCAGGCTGTGAGCCGGGGCCGCACCCAGCCCACAGTGCTCCGCGAGGCAGCCAGGCACCTCCAATGGGGGAGGGAGACCATGTGCCAGGCAGCCCTGCTCGCTATGCCCATTGACAGGTGGATATGGGTCACTGAGTGGGCACAGGGTTGGTGGGCCAGGGCGCTGGCCCAGTGGGACGAGGCAGCCTGGAGGGCTGTCTTTAGGATGGACAAGCTCACCCTGCTCCGACTCTCTAAGCTCCTTACGCCCTGGTTGGATCGACAGCACACCCCCATGAGGACCCCCATCCCCATGGTCCAGCGGGTGGCAATAGGGGTCTGGGCCCTAGCAATGCCTGACTCCTGCTGGTACATCTCCCAGCACTTTGAGGAAGGTCTGAGCACCGTTGCCTGTATTCTCTGGGATGTGTGCGAGGTTGTGGAGGGCGTGCTCCTGGACAGAATGATCCAGCTGGTGGACCAGGGGGCCGTGATGGCAGGATTCGCTGCTGGACGCTTCCCCAACTGCATGGGAGCCATGGACAGCACCCACATAGAGATCCTCCGCCCCTCCGCAGGGGAGGCTGCAGAGTATGTGAACAGGCACGGGTATCGCTCCCTGCAGATGCAGGCAGTTGTGGATCACTGGGGCCGGTTCATAGACATCTTCACGGGAACTCTGGCCGCAGTTATGACACCTGGATCATGACCATCTCCCCCTTCTATGCCCGGATGTTCTTGGGGGACTTCGCTGACCTGGATCGAGGGGGTACCAATGCCTACCCCCTCACCCGGTGGCTACTGTCCCAGGCGACCCTGCCTACCCGCTCACCCAGTCACTACTGAAGGTCTACCCGGTCGCACGCACCCCTGCGGAGGTGCTATACAATACTCGCCCGTGCTCCAGCAAGACCGTGGTGGAGCGAGCCTTCGGGCCCCTCAAGCAGCGCTAGAGGAGCCTCACTGGCCGGCTAGACTACACCGTGGAGACCTCTGCCCTGGTCATCGGTGCCTGCTGTGTGCTCCACAATGTGTGTGAGACCGAGTGGGCAGCCCTGGAATACCCCAAACCCAACCGTGCCCCCGGCCCGGTGCCTCTGTACATGAATGCCGAGAAACCCAGGGAGTACCATTATGTGAAGCGCATCTGGGACGCCCTGGCGAGGCATATCAGCTGGGAAGCTGAGTTGTGAGGGCTGCCCCTCCCCGTCCCACCCCCGGGGGTTCACTGGGCCAGCCCCTGAATGTGGGGGTCACCCCCCCTGTCACCCACATATGGGCCCGGGAGACAATATGTTGCAAACACAATTTATTTCACCCACGTGTACATGTGCACCCAACCCCTCTCCCTCCACCCCAGTTGTGCCCCGCCCCTTATAGTGCCCCTGCTCCCACCACCCTCCCCATCCCACCCAACCCCCCCCTGGGATGGCCCCGTGAGCACCCGGTGTTGGCCATGGAGCCCTGTGAGCTCCCCTCCCCCCCACTGTCCGTGTTCCGAGCAGTGTCCTGGGCCGCCTCCTGGTCCGGCAGGGGGGTGGTGGTTGGGGGGAGGGAGGAGCCTGGACCCGGGGTGCCCCCTTTAGCGGCTGCACCCTCCAGAGGGCAGGCGGAACAGGGAGGTGGATGTGCAGTCTCTGAAGGCGTGGGGGTGGCTGGCACGGCAGTCGGACCCTTTTCCATGTCTTCAGGATGCAGGGTGTGGGGGGGTTTACGGTTGGGTGCGGTTCTGGCCCATCTTGCGGGGTGCCCCCTTTCCCCTCCTCCCTGCCGTGATCCCAGGATGGCCCCTGCCCCCCCTTGGTGCCCCTGGGCCCCCTGTTCCCCTCCCCTTGTTTCCCCTTACCCGTTTCTGGGGTGCCTCCTCCCCTGGTCTGGCTGCTGTCCCCAGGGTCTGCCTGTCCTGACTGCAGCGGGTGTTGTCCCTCCGCCTCCTCCATCCTCAGTACGACCCCCGCCTCCCCCTCCTGAGACTGAGGTCCCTCCACAGTTGCCACTGCCTTCTCCTCCACCACCCTCGCTTTCTCTCCCACCGCTCTCTTCCGCCTCCCTCCTCGCTCCATCCCACCACACTTCCCTGCTGCAAGTTTCCCTTTAAATCTCCCTCCAGTGGCTGCGTTGTTGCTGGTTGTCTGGCAGCGACGTTGCGTGCTTTGTCCCCGGCTGGGAATAGTTTTTTTGCATTCCGGCCGGTGATTGCCATGCAGACATTACTTTTTGTTGTTTCCCGGTGGGAATCTCTTTGACCACACTTTCGAAGATTGTTCAGCGGGGAGCCCCGGAAGCTTAGTTGACATTGACCCCATGTGGGTATTGACCATGGTGAACATCTGGAGGCCGCCGAACAGACGTTCAGGGCGCTTTGGCCCCACCACGGGATTGAGCGTGTTTCACTGTGGTTGAGTGTGATCTCGTAACATCTGAAAATACCCTTGGCCTCCAGAACTGAAGGCAAAACAAAAATGACACCTTTTAAAGGCCATACTGAGTAAAAATGGTACTCTCCCTTTAAAAAAGAATATCCTCTGGCCTATATAAAGGGACTATTCCAGAAGGAGAATGACAGTCAGCAGGAGACGCCTAAGGGAGCACATCTGCTCAAGGGCTGGCTTGCCCGCCCAGGGCACTAGAACCCAGACAAGGTGGAGAAAGGAGTCCATGCTGGATGTACTAGACTCTGAGGCTTTTGTAGGAGCAGTAGGTCTCAACCTGAGGAATGCCTATGGTCAATGTGGGACTACCCCATATAAATAATTTGAACTGTTGTTGGTATTTATAAGGGACCCGCCTTTGTTGGGAGAAGCCCTTAAAGGTGGGTACAGGTTGGCTGTAGGGACGAGTGTGGAGGCCAGACCCCAAATTTAGGAACCCCTCATCCGGGCACATAACGGAGCACAGCAGGGTGCCCCGTCTTTTGTCTGCGGGTTCAGAGCTTATTTCCCCATAATAAAAGAAGAAGTGAACCCCTGTAACACTGTAATATCTGCAAAGGTATCTGTAATACCTTTTTCAGAATTCATAGTCCAGCACCATGTGTTGAATGTTATATTACGTCTCTTCCCATCCCACCATGGAGGAGGACTTCAGCTTCTGCAAACACAAGCATTACCCTGAAAACACTCCCTTGCTGACATCCTAGACAGCCTGCAGGCTAGTATTTCAGTGAGCGGGGCAATGATCACTGTGGCAACGACTGAGCATATGCCAAGTATAGCCGATTATATCCTCCCTTGCTACCCAATTACTCTTATGGAGTAAATTATTTCACTGCTGATGAGGGAGCAGCTTTCTTTGTTTTCTCTGGGTACTCACACTTTGTTATTATCCCAAACCACTCTTTGTGTGGACTGGCTGTGGGATAAATCTGAGCAGTTGCTCCTGAAAAAAACTGAAACAATTGTTCCTACGTATCTAGTGTAACATGCAAACAGTCCCTCACAGCAGACCCAGTCATGCCTCAGCTGTTTGGTGGTGTTAGTGTTTTGCTGCTGAATTTCATCTCTGGAGGCTCCTGTCCATCTGCTCAACTTGTAGCATCACCACCAGCAGATCTGGTCTCTCCCCAGCCAGGGTTGGGGCAGGCACTGCTGTAGGTGGACCAGAGGTACTGCCACAGATTCCAATGCATGTGTGGAATAGTGATGAATTGATAGGGGTGTGCATGCCATTTTCATTATATCAATAACAAATTTATTTGTTTTTTTTAAATTGCTATTGCAATAATGAAAACTCAAAAATAATAATGAAATCACTAACGATAATGAAAGTCGTTATTGATTTCGTTATTGCCTAGCAGCCTGGCAGATGTTTTTTGGAGGGAAATGTGGTGAGGGGAGAAGGGACAAGATTTCTCGGAGCCAGAAACAATGTTGAACTCTTGAACTGGGCCTGTGATGGGAGGGGAAGGACCTGATGGATGTAATTAGGGATGGGCAAACAATCGCGGTTCGGGTTCGGCCGTTCGGTTCGGCTGCGTTCGGTTCGTCCGTTCGGTTCATCCGTTCTGTTCGGTTGCGTTTGGTTCGGCAGTTTGGCTAGTTCGCTGAGTTTGGGTTCGGCTGTTCGGTTCGGCCGTTCAGGAAGTGTTGTTATGGGTTTTTTTTGTTTTTTATATGGTTTTTTTTGTTTTTTATTGGGTTTTATATGGTTTTCTTTTTTGTTGTTGTTTTTATATGGCTTTTAAAAAATTTTTTTAATCTAATATTATATCTATCTATCTACACTAAATCTAACTGCTATTAACTATTCTAAATGCTATGAACTAAATGGATTATCTAATAAGTAC
>QEPC01005594.1:89613-102021 GCA_003113815.1 Sphenodon punctatus | reverse complement strand
CCCCCCCCCCCCCGAACTCTCCCTGAGGTGATTGCAATTGATTGTGTGTGGTAGGGAGCCACAGGACCCTTGCATCCCCACGTCTGATGATGATAGGAACCTAACTTCCTTACACTCTCTGCAGTTAGAAGGGTCCAAATACTATCCTGACGGGCATTTATACCCAAAGAGATTCCTAGGGGTCCAAGGAGTACCTGACGCTTGGTAGAGAGTGAGTGAGGCTCTTTCTCCTCCTCCCCCCCATAACACCCTGGAATTCTGATCAGACCGATCAAAACTAATTTGACAATTTGTATATGTGCAAACTTGTGGCTGCAATACTTCAGTGAGTGCATTTTGAGCTTCGTAGAGATTGTCACAGATACCTGCCTGAAGAAGAGCTCTGTGATGCTCAAGAGCTTGCTCACACTCATGAACAGAAGTTGGTCCAAAAGAACGCATCGCTTAGGGTGCTTTTTGACATTCATTAAAGTGTACTTATGAGTTCAGGCAGTGGGACACATGTGCAAATTAGGCGCAACTTTGAGAACGTCAGAAAGGTGTGTAGCACATGATTTAAGCTTTTCAGCACACTGACAAATGCACTGTACTGAGCTGGGTTTTGCAGCTCGATACAGCACATTTTTCAGTATGCCGAAAAGCTTCTATTATGCGTGGCATGCCTTTTCAACATTATCAAGGCCATGCCTATTCTGCATGTGCATCCCGCCACCCAAACTCATAACTAAGCAGGGTTCCTAGTTTTCTGAGACAAAATTGGAAATTCTCTGATAAAAAATATAAATCATCTGATTAAAAAAAACCAAAATCTGTTTTTCTGTGAGATTAAATGTAAACACTAGTTGACTTTCATTTCCACAAAATATATAGGTATGAGTAAGAACACCACATTTTATTGTAATATTTTCATTTTCATGCAATTTCGCAGCTACCTGTCCCACCAACAGTTCCCCCCAAAATAAAATAATTTGAGGTCTCTGGCACCCCTCCAAATGCAGAACCCCTCACTGCCCCACAGCACATGCCTTTAGGTTGCTTCTGCTCCACTACCCTGCACTTGCTGCCTCCTCCCCCCCAGACTGTATAGAGGCTGGCACTTGGGGAAGCTGCTATGGGCCCCACTTCCTGTTCCCTCTTCCCAAAGTCGAGAAGACGTTATTGCCCCAATTCATAGTTTCCCTGCCTCCCCAACCCAAATACAGAGCCCCTGCCCCTCCACAGGTTGCTTCCCTTCCACTACATTCTGTGTCCTCAATGCCCTGCGCTTGTTGTGTCCTTCTCCCAAACCTGTAAGTTTTTGCCATTTCTGCAAAATGCTCTGGGAAAAGGGAAAATCTGTTTTTGCTCTGGTTTTCTGTCACAAAGAGAAAATTAGGAACCATGCTCATAAGTACACTTTAATGCACATCGGAAAACATCCCATGTTTTCTCTCTCTCTCTCTCCAGTTTCATATCCACAGTTCAGAGTCCATTGATGCTTAAAGCTACTTTTACAGGAGTTGAGGGTAGACACAACAGTCCTCTGACTTGATAGTGCTGGCTCTAGTATTTAGTATGGGGCGAAATCTCATTCCTTTCAGTTTCAATTAGGAAAATCTTCCTAACTACATGAACAGCTGGACAATGGAATATATTGCCCTAGGGAAGTTGTGGAATATTCTGGATTGGATATTTTCAAGCACAGGCAAGCCACACATCTATTTGTGATGCTTTAGACTAGATAATGGGCTGAATCAAAGTTTCAGCCTCGATTCAGTTTCTGGTGGATCCGTCTTTAACAATCGGGCAAAATGTGAACCCGAAGACAGAATCAATCCACATTTTGTTGGAATGATCAGAATGATTTTGTTGCCTACTGTGCATGCACAAAATAGCAGCAGCCATATTGCGCACATGCAGAATGGTAGTGCAGTGTAGGCTGCCACCAATTTGCACATGTGCAGTCCAGAGGCCCCTGTTCTGCACATGCGCAGTACGAAGCAAAATACTTCCTTCTGAATTCCGATGGATGTTTTTGAAAATGTGGAAGAAATCTGCCAAAAATGTTTCAGTTCAGCCCTACCAGATGACTCTTGATGTGCCTTCCAACTCTTTATGCCATCACCACCCCAAGAGTTTCTAACTAGCAAGAAACTCAGCATCTTTGCATTTTTACTGAGGGCAAATTAAAATAGGCCCTTTTCACATAGACAAAAGGTATGTGCGAATGCGGTTTGGAAGTTTGGAGTTTGGAGTGAACTCGAATAGTTCAGTCGACCGAACCAAACTTTCGAACCAAACTCGAATTCGACCGAACTGTCCAGTCGAATCCAAACCAGTTCGGAAGGCCAAAAATCCTGTTTTGAATGTACGAACTGGGTTCGGAAGTTCGGAATTTGACTGAATTCAAATAGTTCAGTCAACCGAACCGAACTTTCGAACCGAACTCGATTTTTGAACTGAACTGAATTTCCAAACTCGGCTCTGTTTGCAAATCCCTAACAGACACTATAACACTGGGTATTTTCAGATGTTACGAGATCACGCTCAACCACAGTGAACCACGCTCAATCCCACGGCAGGGCCAAAGCACCCTGAATGTCTGTTCGGCAGCCGCCAGATATTCACCACGGCCAATACCCACATGGGGTCAATTTAAACCACACTTCTGGGGTTCCCCACTGGACAATCTCCAGAAGCGTGGTCAAAGAGATTCCCAATGGGAAAGAACAAAAAGTAACGTCTGGACAGCAATCACCGCTGGAACCAAAGAAAATGATCCCCAGCCGGGGACAAAGCACGCAGCATCACCGCCAGGCAACCAGCAGCAACGCAGCCACCGGAGGGAGATTTAAAGGGAAACCTGCAGCAGGGAAGTGTGGCGGGATGGAGCGAGGAGGGAGGTGGAAGAGAGAGGTGGGAGAGAAAGTGAGGGTGGAGGAGGAGGCAGTGGCAGTGGTGGAGGGAGCGCAGGCGGGGAAGGGGGAGGCGGGGGTCGTGCTGAGGATGGAGGAGGTGGAGGGACAACACCTGCTGCAGCTGGGACAGGATGCCCTTGGGACAGCAGCCAGACTGGGGGAGGAGGCACCCCGGAAACGGGTAAAGGGAAACAAGGGGAGGGGAACAGGGGCCCAAGGGGCACCAAGGGGAGGCATGGGGCAAGCCCAGTCTCTCAGCAGGGAGGAGGGGAAAAGGGGCGCCCCACAATAGGGGCCAGAACCGCACCCAAACGTAACCCCCCCAACCCCTGCTTCCTGCAGACACGGAAAAGGGCTCGGGTGGACGAGCCCTCAGAGGAAACCGGCCCAGGAGATGGTGGAAGAGGTGGTGGAGGAGGAGGAGGAGAATGAGTAAGAGGAGGAGGAGGAGGAGGACCCACAGGGGAGATGAGGGAGGAAGCCCTACCACAGAGGGGGCCAGTGGGGGCCTCAGGAGACCTGGGACTTCATATGGATCTGGGGGAACCTGGAGTACCAGCTGGAGCTTGCACTCAACCAGCGCAATGAGCATGTCTACCCGGACATAGTGGGGGACATGGAGGTGGTGGGGCACCGTGGCACAGTGCCGCTCCAAAGCCAAGGAGCTGAAGAGGGGGTACAACGCCATCCTGTACAACAATAGGTGGTCCGGACACGGAGCCCGGACCTCCCCCTTTTACGATGCTCATGACCGAATACTCCACATGAAGGGGTTGATAGTCACCCCACGGCTCGTGGGGAGTGCAGTGGTTCAGGGCAGGGAAAGGGCCGAGGTACCCCCACCCCTCACCACTCCCGTGGTAGACACAAGCTCCAGGGCCCCAGACCCCCTGGAGGAACACCCCGGGACCTCAGGCACCTGCAGGGCCCCCCTGGAAAGCAGCCCAGAGATCACCCACCCCCAGGCCGGACAAGTGGAGTCCGAGGCCCTCACCCTCAGCCAGTGGTCCATGGGGGAGCACTCCCACACCGAGGGGCCGGCCTCAGAAAGATCCAAGACCGACATTGAGGGTAAGCGGGCGACCCGGAGGGGAGAGGGACTGGGTCCACAGGGGGCAGGGACTGAGGGGAGGATGGACAGACCAGCCCCAGCCCCAGGCCCACAAAGGCAAGGCGGGAAGGGGGCCCGGGCCGCAGTCACCCAACCGCACAACCCTACACCAACAACCCCCCCTCTTCACCCACAGGGCACGGAACACCCTGGCACAAGACCCAGGCGGGTGAGCAGGCAGGCGCCGAGAAGCACGGCCAGCAGGTGGAGGAACCAGGTGAGGCATGCGGTCTGGGTGGGAGGGCCCTCCGAGGTACAGAGAGTGGGTCCCCAGACAGTCAGAGGGGCTGTGGAGGGGGTGGGAAGGGGGAGGGAAACACACCCGGGGGCCCTCGGGGCCCCTGCCCCATCCTGGGCTGGGGGCAGGTGCCCGGGGAGGCATTGGACTCACCCTCCTGTACCCACAGGGCAACCCCAGCAGCAAGCATCTCCAGGGCCCATGCCCCCAGCACAGCGCATGAGGGAACACCGGGCAGAGGTCCACCAGCGGAGGGAGGACCAGGCGGAGGATATCATCCGGACCTTGGCGGAACAGGGGGAGAGGATGATAGCAGCCGTGAACATGATGGAGGCAGCCATTGAGCGGTCCCTGGAGTGGACAGAGGCACGGGACATGAGGCTCCAGGCTGAGGTGCTCCTGGGGAGCGCTGGGAGCACAGCAGTCAGGTGGAAGTGCTCGGTTGGCTGGAGCAGGCCATCACAGGCATGGTGCAGGAGCACTCTGCCAAAATGGACAGGTCCCATGATATTGGGACCTCCCTGCTCCTGCACGCGGGCACCATGTGTGCCTATGTGATGGCATCAACCCCCCTGGACACCCTGCCTACCCAGGTCCCCATGACGGTACCCTTGGCACACCCTCCCCCTGCCCTGCTACCCCAGCCGCCCCCATGCTCTCCGGGGCCACGCATCTGCCTCCCGGTCCTCCCTGCCCTCTGGAAGGAGCGGACGCAAAGGGGGCACCCCAGGTCCAGGCCCTGCCCTCCCCCCAAACCCCCCCCCTGCTGAACCAGGAGGAAGCCCAGGACACTGCTGGGAACATGGACATCAGGGGAAGGGGAGCTCACAGGGCTCCATGGCCAACACCGGGCGCTCACGGGGCCATCCCAGGAAACGTGGGGGACAGGGGGGATGGGGTGGGAGGGGGAGGGTGGTGTGAGGGGGGCACTATAGGGGGCAGGGCACAACTGAGGTGGAGGGAGAGGGGTCGGGTGCACACGTACACGTGGGTGAAATAAATTGTGTTTGCACCATATTGCCTCCCGGGCCCATATGTGGGTGACAGGGGGGGGTGACCCCCCACCCATGCAGGGGCTGGCCCAGGGAACCTCCAGGGGTGGGCCAGGGAGGGGCAGTCCTCACACCTCGGCCTCCCGACTGATATGCCTCACCAGGGCGTCCCGGATGCGCTTGGCATAATGGTACTCCCTGGGGTTCTCGGTGTTCATGTACAGGGGCACCAGGCCAGGGGCCCGGTTGGGTTCAGGGTATTCCAGGGCTGCCCCCTCGGTCTTGCAAACGTTGTGGAGTACACAGCAGGCACTGTTCACCAGGGTCGAGGTCTCCACGTTGTAATCTAGCTAGCCAGCGAGGCTCCTCCAGTGCTGCTTGAGGGCCCAGAAGGCTCGCTCCACCACGGTCCTGCTGGAGCACAGGCGGGTATTGTATAGCACCTCCACAGGTGTGTGTGTGACCAGGTAGACCTTCAGTAGCCACCGGGTGAGGAGGTAGGCAAGGTCGCCCAGGATACAAGGAGGCATTGGTACCCGCTCGATCCAGGTCATCTCCATGTCAGCGAAGTTCCCCCAGAACATCCGGGCATAGAAGGCGGAGATGGTCATGATCTGGGCATTGTGACTGTGGCTGGAGTTGCCCATGAAGATGTCTATGAACTGGCCCCAGTGATCCACAACCACCTGCAGCTGCAGGGAGTGGAACCAATGCCTGTTCACATACTCTGCAGCCTCCCCTGCGGAGGGGCAGAGGATCTCTATGTGGGTGCCGTCCACGGCTCCCATGCAGTTGGGGAAGCCTCTGGCCATGAATCCTGCCATCACGGCCCTCTGGTCCACCAGCTGGATTGTTCTGTCCAGGAGCATGCCCTCCACAGACTCACACACATCCAGGAGGATACAGGCAACGGTGCTCAGGCCTAACCCAAAGTGCTGGGAGATGAACCGACAGGAGTTGGGCATTGCTAGGGCCCAGACCCCTATTGCCACCCGCTGGACCATGGGGATGGGGGTCCTCATGGGGGTGTGCTGTCACTCCAGTCAGGGCATAAGGAGCTCAGCGAGCTGGAGCAGGGTAAGCATTTTCAATCCTAAAGTGGGCCCTCCAGGCTGCCTTATCCTACTGGGCCAGCACCCTGGCCCACCAACCCTGTGCCCACTCAGCAACCCATATCTGCCTGTCAATGGGCATAGTGAGCAGGGCTGCCCGGCGCATGTTCTCCCTCCCCCACTGGAGGTGCCCAGCCACCTCGTGGAGCAACGCAGGCTGGTTTCAGCCCTGGCTCACAGCCTGCCAGTCTTCCCCGGAGAGTCTTGGCACCCTGAGCCGGGCAAGGGCTCTCCTGCAGCCATGGTGGGCCCTGTGGGCACTTGCAGCCCTCCAGGCCAGGGTAACCAGCAGGGGGGCGCCCAGCTGCAGCTCCGCACTAAGGAGGTACACCTGCTCAGTGTAGTCGTGGTACCACTTGGCTGCGAGGGCGAGGTACGTCCAGTAGGCGACTGCCCTGTCCCACTCCATGGTGGTGGGTGCCCAGGGGCTTGGGGGATGTTTATGATGGCCCTCTGATGGCTGGGTGGGCCAGGGCCCAGCCCCCAGCTGTGCGGGCCCCCCAATGTGGTGCTGTGTCCATGGGCATGCGGTTGGGTACACCTGCTGCGGGTGCATGGAGCCTCACACCTGCACAGCTGCGTGAGGCTGTGCACTCCTTGTGCAGCTGCATGCCATTAGCCATCACTGCCCCCCCTCCCTGTTTGCAACACCATGTCCTTGCCAGCCTGATTAGCCTTTCTGTGTGTGCAATTGTTTTCTGCAGCTGTGATGGGTCCATACCCCATGCCTCGCTCCATTGTGCTACAATGTTGCGGCCTGTGGCCATCTGTCCTGTCCTTGGGACCCCTCGGAGGCCCCCCCGGCACTGGAGGGTATGTGTTCCCCCCTGGCTGTGGTGTTATTCCCCTGTCTAGCTGGACCATTGCTGGTTGTGAATCCACCGGGCTCCCGCTTCCCGGTCCCCGTGGGGCCCCCCATAGCTGGACCTTCCACGAGACCATGTTCCTGTGTGACCTGTGGCATACCCCGGCTGTGCAGCTGCTCCTGGGCTGCCCGGACAACCATTCAGGTGCTTTTTTGAGCCTGAGCTCTGGCCTTTGCTACTTCGGCTATGAGGTGAGTGCTCGTGATTGCCGGCTGCATGCGGAGACTCTGTGGCTGGTTCCCTTCCCTGATGGGCACATCCTGGAGATGAGGTGCTCTCATGTGGCCTGGTCCACGACTGAGACCATGTTTGCATTGTTTGTGTGCAGCCTGGCCAGCTAAATGATCTGCCTTGCGGAGGGTGGCCCTGCCTTGGCTGCTTCCTACTTTGGCTGTGTTCATGGGGCCCATGGGTACCAGCACTCCTGTGGGGCAGTGTACCACTGGCTGTTGGAGCTGGGACAGCTTCTGTGGCCCTCTGCTGCTGACTGCTGTGTGTCGGAGCCTACCGCGGTGGAGCTGTCGGTGCTGTTGGACTTGTGGTCCCGTTCGGATGTGTAGTTGGGGCTGTCCATGCAGGATCCCTTTGAGACCTACTACCTGATTGCCCACCACATGTCCTTGTTGGGGTACCGCCAGGACATGATCCATTGGCCCCACCTGGTTCACCAGGTGGGGCACCCATCCCCATGGCCCGTGGTGGCCCACAGCAGCTGGCTGTGAGTCCCGGTGTGCCTCCCGGTCCCACGGTTTCCTGCCCCCATGTGGGCTCCTGCCCCTGCCCGGGGGCCAGTCTCCGCTGGCTGATCCCTCCCTGATGTCTCTGCCATGCTGCTGTGCTGCCTGCTTCCTGGGGTGCTGCTGCCCCTGCCTGTGGTTCCGGGCCCCCTCCGGGACCCACCCCCCGGTCTGCCTCCACACCCGGGGTTCCCCTCCATGGTTGCCTTCCCTGGTGCCTGGGTTCGGTGGTCTGTCCCCACCCACCAGTGCTGCCACCTGCTGCTCCGCCCCCCCTTTGGTGCCTATGTGACCTCGGCCTTCTGGGGCCCTCAGACTGCCCCTCGCTCCTCCTCTGGGGTTGTGTGTGCGTCCTTGGACCTGCAGCACTGCACCAGCTCTCCTGCCTCTCCTCCATCGGCCCCTCTCTGGGTATGGGGTCTATGTGTGCCTCCTGCATGTTCCCAGCTGGCTCGCTGTGCATTGCGGGCCCCCGCTGTGCTTTGGTCTCGAGCTCCTGGGGCCCCCCATTCCGGGGCTGCCTGTGTTGCTGTGGGGGTGCCCGTGCAGACAGTTCTGCTGTGGGGGTTGTGGTTGCCATTGTCTGTGGCATTCTCGGTGGCCAGGCCACACCTTTGGAACTCCCTTCCGGAGGAAGCCCACCTGGTCCCAAGCCTGTTAACATTCTTGCAGTATTGTAAGACCTGGCTGTTTGCCCAGGCCTTTGGGGAGGGGGGAGGGTGGGTTAGGGTTTTGTTTTCTTCCCCCTACCTTGTTTTATGGTCTTAATGTCGAAGCTGTTTCTCTGGCCCTGTTTTAAAAAGTATTTAACTTTGACTGTTTGAAATTGTTTTTATATTGTTTGATGTTTTATTGTTGGAAGCCACCCCGAGCTGTGTGCAGGAGGGTCGGGGTACAAATGTCTTAAATAAATAAATAAAATTAATAAATAATGAAATGAACATATTGGAAGTGCCTTTGGTTCCATTTATCTGATTATTTATTTCAGTGGTCTGTAAAAAGGTGAGCCCATCCACTGGTAGGGAGAAGTTAACTTCTGCCCAAAAGGCAGTAGCAGGGGAGATAATGGAGGCAGACCCTGAGGGTCATATGAGTCACGGTCATGTGCCTAACTCCGCAGGGTTTAAAGAAACTTAAGGAGAGGTCATTGGAGAACTACAGGCGAGAAGGGGGAGAATATATAGAAATCTGTTTGAAGAGATTGTGATAGAATGGAAGCCCTTCTGGGCTGCAGACTAGCCTAGGAGGGAATTGCTTGGAATTTTGAGACCTTGCAGATTGAGTTAAGCCCAGTGTGGTCATAGAAGAGGCTGGGCCCCAGGCATCCAGATGGAGGGATGATTTAGGAAACTGGCCTAAAGCAAGAGAAATTAAGCCTCTTGGAGGCCAATCTGGCATCAGACTGATTGGAACTGGTTAGATGCTTCTGTGACAGAATAAAGCCTGCTTTGAGAGTGGATGTGTGTAAATACTTGTGGCTTCCCACATGCCTGACTAAGGGGGCAGAAGCCAACCTCCCAGGCCAGGACTGTAAGCTGGAGGAAAATTGAGGCACCACAGTGCATCAACAGCAGGGAACCGGTCTTGCCTGTTACAAGATCATAGGTGTTAAAAGAAGTAGTGAGATATGGCTTTGACTCGCTGCCTTCTGTGTAGGAAGCGATGAGAGTAAAGGCAGTTTAAGCACACAGGGAAGGCTTAAAATGATTCCTTGTCTTGCCCTCAAAGCATTTTTTAAATCAAGCTTTGTATTAAGGTTCCACTTAAATTGTTTATAAGGGGTTAATAAATGCCTTTTGGGTAGGTATGCTGCAAATATGAACAAATTTTTGCAGATATTCTTATAATTATAGTAACAAATAGTTTGTTTGTAAACAATCTCAAATATTTCTATAGGTATTAATCAACTGATTACTACCCCTTTATTTAATAAATGTTTTAATATCTTAACCCTTTCTTTATAAACATAAAGGCCAGGGAGCCCCAGGCCACTTGCTCTCATTTGTTCCTGGGGTTCCTAAGACCTTCACTATCGGCCTAAGGTCATGCCCTCGAGGGGTCTTCCTGAAACCCTTGTCTTCTCCCTAGGGTGAGGGTCAGGTTTCCTGTCAAGCCTCCCCAGCAGGGTTGCTCCAGCCAGTTTTGGAGCACCTTACCCTTTGCTATTTCCAAGATAACATCCCTCCCAGGCTGGGCTAACACTCTCTATATAGCCCCCACCCCATATCATGTTACCCACCCACATCCAGTTACATGATCTCTTTCAGGGCTAGCCTGAAGTGAGCAGGTGGTAAAGTGTGCTGCCACTGTGGGAGTGCTCCTGATGCTACTACTTGCCCACAGTGCTTCACCACAGCTAGCCACAGGGCACTGTTACCCTGAGATTCTCCCATGAATTAGCTCCACCTTGGGGTCAGGGATTCCCCAAGGAAAGCATAAATTTCCTCACCAAAAAATCCCAATAGATGATTATTATGATTAAAATATTACAATTTATTGCCCTGCCGAACTGGCTTACACACTACTATAAAAGCACTATGGAAGCACGCAATTTTTTTTATTGATTACAAAATATATATTCTTGGAGGATATATCTCACCAAACAGATATTGCAGGTCCCATAAAAGTTGCTCAGGGTCTGTGGGGTCCTGCTGAGGAAGATAAAGATGTTAACTTGCTGCTATGCTGGAGACTTGGTAAGAATTAAAGTAAAAATAGTAAAAATAAAATATAGAAAAGATAAAGAAAAATATAAAACACAATTTGTTCAGAGGTTGAGGAATGGCCCCTCAACAGGCAAGAAACAGGAAACTTCAAAAAAGGAACAGAAAACACAGTGAAGCACTTCGGGAACTCTGCCCATAAGGCTGAGTAAAAAATTTGAAAGGAAACAGTCCCATCTGAGACTAATACAGTGCTTCTCTAAAGAAAAGTAAAGTTGGCAAGTAGGGACAAAAATTAGAGAAAAGTTGGGATTGCCCTTTTCTTGGGAAAAAGATTAGAAAATACCAACTGGGAATTAAAATATAAAAAGAATAAAGAAAAGAAAAGAAAAGAAAAGAAAAAAGACATTAAAACAAAAATGGCTTGGAAATAGTGAGAAATAAGAAAATGAAATAAAAAATAAAGAAAAGTAAAAGCTTAAGAAGCTTAAAAATAGCTTTAAAAATTGAAAAGAAAAGACTTACGAAAAGACTTAGGAAAAAGACATAAAAAGTAAAGAACTAAGTCCCTTCAGGCCTATTTAGGCCTTTGTCTTTCAGCAAGTCTCCATAGCAAGCATGATCTTCCCTTCTTGTCAACAATATCTTGCCAGTTCTATAGGATTTCTGAGACTTTTTCAATATGGCTGACATGTGTTCCTCCAATCAGTGGCAAACAGGTCAGGGGCCTTCAATAAAAATAAAGTTTGCTTCTTGCCTACTGATGATGCTAAAGAAAAATGTTTTTGGTTTCCATGGGTGATTTCAGATGTTACATTTGTCTGAAATCACCACAGACAACCTCAGTCAACCGCGGGGGGTGGTGAACAGAGGTGAACGTCTGTTTGTACACATCCAGATGTTCACCTCAGTCAACCACCCCCCACGGTGAATCTAACCATGCTTTGTTCTTCCGTACCACGGCGGTGAACAAAGCATGGTTAGGGGCGATCCGGAATGCGGTGAAGGAAAAGTAACGTCTGTTACCTTACCTCCACAACGTTCCGGGGTGCTGACAGTGGGCAGCGGCAGTGGCCGGATAGGCCTCTGTGGCTGCCTGTCTCGGGGAGGGGGACGGCCGGGGAGCACAGGGGGCAGGGTCATGTGGCTGCATGCTGCGTCACGCAGCCCCACCCCCTCCGGGAGGGGGGGTGCCCCTTTAGACGTTACAGCTGGGTGCTTTCACCACGGGCCGTGGTTCGGCAGTCCCCACAGCCGGGGGTGAAAGGGGGGAACATCTGTTGGCTCCCCCCTTCACCCCCGGCCGTGGTCCGAACCACCCTATGGCCCATGGTGAAAGCACCCGGCCGTAATGTCTGAAATCACCCCATGTCTCCACTCTTTTTTATTATTTTGACTTCACCCTTCCTTACTTCTATGAACCAAGACCCTGGTAACCTTTTACCAGTCTTGATCTTTGTCCCACTTCAATAGAGTCTTTCAAGTTTCACTGTAGCTCTATGAAACCCAATGGAGTCTATTAGTCTCATTGAAGTTTTCTTAAATTCTATACATAATACATAATTCTATACATAATTTCATATATGGATTCTTGTATTTATTTATTTATTTTAATAGATTAATATCCTGCCCCTCCTGCCATTCAGCCCGGGGCGGCTTACAACAATAAAATACAATAAAAACAATTTAAAACACTCAATACAAAAAATTAAAAATATTTAAAACAGGGCTAGCAATATATAAATGTTATAAGTTAGGTGGGGGAGATAAAACCCCTCACCCCACCCTCCCC
>QEPC01005594.1:67414-82184 GCA_003113815.1 Sphenodon punctatus | reverse complement strand
GCGCTGAGGCCGCCGGACCGCCCGCACGCCGCCGGAGCTCCCACAAGTAAGCGAAGCGGCGCACTGTAGGGGTGATCCCTGGGGGGGTGGGGGTGTTAAACACCCCCCCCAGGGATCGAGTCATACTTACCGGCGGCTGCGGGGACGCCGCGGCCGCTGGTGCTGGGGGGGTGGGCTCGCCTCCGCCTTCGGGTCCGGGTCCGGGTCCGGGTCCGGGTCTGTTCTTTTTTTAAAACAAAAAGCCAGGCTGGGCAGGGTGGGTGGGGGGTGTCCCCCCTTCCACCCGCGCAGCCTGGACTCGGGGAGGGTTTTTCTTTTAAAAAACTATTTGGCTGGGGATTTAAACTTGTTTACATTGCAGCCATTTTTAAATGGCTGCAATGCAAAAAAATCCGGTACCCCGGAATCCGGTACCGGGCCCGGATTACCGGGCCGATTCCGATAATGCCGGTACACCCAATACCGGCATTATCGGATACCGGATTCTACCGGTTTCCCACCCCTAGTAAAAGGAAATGGGTTAAATGAGAAGGGGATTAGGTGGAATAACAAGATGTAATGCTCCATGAGGAGTAAATAAAATATCAAGGAATAGGCCATGAGAGTGGGTAGAATGACAAGAGTAGAGCCAGGGGAAATGGATAGAATAGTAAGGGTAATTTCAGACGTTACATGCTCCTGGGTCACCACAGTGGATTCCAAACTGTGGCAACCCAGCCAACCCCCTCCCGTAGTCCAGGAACGCCCTGAACAGAAGTGTTGGGACCTGGACCACGCAAGGAAATGTACGGATGGACCATAGCCTGGGGCAGTGCAACAGACATTATGCCGATGCTGGACTGTGGTCAGAACACACAGAGGACACCGGGGCAGGGCGGAAGGCAGACATGGCCGACTGAGGGCAAACGAAGCCATAAGCGTCAAAAGACAACACCCACAAAAAAGAAATGGGAAGGGAGGGAGATGAGGGGCTGAAGCGGCATACGCTACAGGCACAGGGAAGCCAAGGACACTGCAGAACACAGACCATATGCACACACCCGGACGCAAACACAGCCAAATGGGACAGGAAGGAAGGAGGAAGCACACTGGGAAGGTCAACACACACAGCACCAACGACATGGGGGGGGGGGGAGCCCCAACCAAGAAAGTGGAGGAGACTGGTCTGAGAACAGTCCAGGACATGGAGCGAGGCACCCAGAACCCCACTGACAGCACAGGGAGCACGGGCCACCCAACCCAACAGCATCCTCATGAATGTTGCATCCCTTGTCCCTCCCTCAGTTCCCCCTTCCCTGTCTACCCTCCCCCTGTCTTTAGATCGTAAACCCTCGGGCAGGGAACGTGTCTATCTTAAGCTCTGTAAAGTGCCAGTACATTGCTGGTGCTATATAAAAGCCTATGATGATGATAATAATAATTAATAATACATAAGTCACAGGGGTCCCCACTGGGACAGAGCAGGGTCACGGGGGGAGGGCAACCAAGCCGGGAAAGGCACCGGAGTGGTCCGAGTCAGGTCCAGATGGCAAGGATCCTGCTCACTGATGCAGAACCACAGCTGGGGATGCAGGCAAGCTGGATCCTGCAGGCAGCACATGCAGTCCCCCCCCAAGGAGTCTGTGAGGTGCTGTCCAGTGGCCTCAAGTCCTGCACAGTCACGGAAGCACCCAGGGGGCGGGTGTGTGTATGCAGGGCATAGATACAGGCATGCAGGCAGCTGGGAAAGGGAGGAAGACACCACAGGGAGAACCAGTAGCTGTGTCAGGCAGCAGGAACCAGCCAAAGGGGGGGGGCTGGGCACGGAGAGGAACACCACAGGCAGAGAAAGACAGGGGGTGCCCATGGAGGGGGCACAGCTACCCAGGAGAACAGAGCGGAGGCAAGTGGCCCAGCCAGAATAGCCGCGAGGCCATAATGGCGCAGTGCGAGTGGCCAGTGCCTCAAGCCGGCAGGGAGGTGCAGGAAGCACACGGTGGGGCTGTTGTCCATCACACTGAAGACACAGGGGGTCTCACAGTCAGCTGCAGGGGTCACGAAGGGGGCTGGGACCAGTTGGCCCACCAGATGCACGTAGTGGGCCTACTTCAGCATGCCCCGGTGGTAGCCCAGCCCCGCCATGTGGTGGGCAACGAGGTAGTAGGCCTCAAATGGATCCAGCATGGGAAGCCCCACCTGAACATCAGCACGGGTCCACACAGTAGCCAACACTGCTAGCTCTGGTCCGGTGGGCCCCAACAAGATTTAGTCAGCAGTAGGGGGCCATGGCAGGTGCCCAAGCTCCAACAGGTGGTAATACGCTGCCCCATGCAACTGCTGATAGCCAGGGGCCCTGTGGATGCAGCAGAAGAAGGAAACGGCCAGGGCAGGGTCCCCCTCCTCCAGACAGGTCATGAATTCAGCCAGGCTACACACCGAGAGGGCGGACATGGTCTCCGCCATGGACCATGCCACATGCGAGCACCTCATCTCCTGAATGCATCCATTGGGAAAGGGACGGAAGTCAAGCGCCTCCACATGGAGCCAGCACGTGCTACCACTCGCCTCATATCTGAAATAGCGGAGGCCGGAGCTCAGATTCGCATAGGCACCAGAGAGGGTATCCAGCAGCACAGGAGCAGTTGCACAGCTGGGGACTGCCACAGGTCACATAGGACCATGGTCTCCTGTATGGTCCAGCTATGTGGGGCACCAGGCGAACTGGGGCATGGGAGCCAGAGGCAGCACTGCTGACTATGGTCCTGCGGGCAGTGGGTCTGAGAAGCAAGGAAAGAGGGGTCCCACGATGCCATATGGGCTGGGGAGGGAAGCAGGGTAGGCCCAAGGACACGCAATAAGGCCACAGGCCTCAACAAGGCATGACTAGCAAGCGATGCGTGGGGAGCGGACCCAGCACAGCTGCAGGAATCGAGTGCACAGGCTGTCCAGCAAGCACTGATAGCAGGGAGGTGATGACAACAGGCAACCAGCTGCGGACCACACTGACGGGCGCATGCGGGTCCAGGGCATGAGCCACCAGAACGGGAGTGCAGGTGCACCCAGGGGAGGGGCGCAGTCTGCAGGTACATACTGGCTGGCAGGTGAGCCTCTCCCCTGCCCCCTTTCTGTTACCATGCAGCAGACAATAAGGGTGTTGTTGTATCTACACCTTGTGTTTCTTGTCCATACCATGTCCCCTTGTGCCGTACCCTGCTCCCCCTTCCCCCCTGCCTTGCTCGTCCTCCACTCTCCACTCCCTTCTGTGTTCCTCCATCCTGCCTCATTCCCCTGCTGCTGTGTGCTCCTTAAATATCCCTTCATGGTCTGTGTGTTATGTGTTGACGGCAGTGACGCTATGTGCTCTCACCACGACTGGGAATCCTGTGTTCTGATTCCGCCTGGTGGTTGGTGTTCTGTCATGGTTTCCCAGTGAGAATTGCTTTCACCATGCTTCCGGGGATGGTTCTGCCCTGACCTCTGGAAGCGTGGTTGGCTTTGGCCCCTGCGGGTAATTGGCCGTGGTGAACATCTGGATGCCGCTGATCAGATGTTTGGGGCTGTTTGGTCACAACGCGGGATTGTCTGTGGTTCTTTGTGGTTGACTGTGATCTTGTAGCATCTGAAATTACCCCAAGTGACTGGATAGAATGTCAGTGAGGAGCTGGTGGATTGGTAAGGAGGAGGCCATGTGGATGAGTGGAATGACAAAGAGGGAGTGATAGGCTCTGAATCGAATACCAAACAATTCAATGGAATTACAAGGAGCTGATCTTGTAGTTATTTATTTATTTATTTATTTATTTCAGTGGTAATGACAAGTGACTTTGTGGACTGGCAATGAGGGAGCCAATGGGTGCAGGTGGAATGACAAGGAAGTGAGGAAAATGACAGGGTCATGGAAAATTGATGGAATTGGCATTAGGGATGTGCAAAGAGAACCAAGTTCAGAAATTCGGTTCGGTTCGAAAATTGAGTTTGGTTCGAAAGTTCGGTTTGGTCAACCGAACTATTCAAGTTCGGTCAAATTCCGAAGTGAGTTCGTACATTCCAAACTGGGGTTTTTGGCCTTCCGAACTGGTTCGGATTCGACCAAACAGTTTGGTCGAATTTGAGTTCAGTTCAAAAGTTCGGTTTGGTCAATCAAACTATTTGAGTTCGGTCCGAACTCCGAACTTCCAAACCGCATTCGTTCGCACATCCCTAATTGGCTATAGGCTGAGTGGGACAACAAAGTGGGGTCTTAGAAATAGGACCCTGCCTGCAGAAGTTATGGCTCAATTATTGCCCGAGCTCTAAACACGGAGCAGTATTCCAATATTGGACAGTATCCATACGTAAGCCACCCTGAGCTGCTTAGAGCAGGTGGGGTGGGGTAACAAAATTTGTTAAATAAAATAAATAAATATCCATTCCTTGCAATATATGAAGATTATAAACAATTACTTTTGCCTCCCAGAGAATATGCAAAGCATATTTCCAGCAACAGAATCATGATTCTATGTTTAACCAAGAGCTGGGAAGGATCAGTCCTTTTACTTTCCTTTTTAGGTTTCTTAAATGAAGTCAATCTTCATGCAAAGAGACTATGTGGCTTTCCCTTGCAATTTTTGGAATAAAACTTATTGGTCTCTTGCTGTGTGTTGTGTTTAAACAAAGATGCAGTAATACTTGTTCTAATTTTGTATCTTTTGAACCATCCATACTGTTTACATGAGTTCGGTCAAAATTTGCTGCAATTCATTCATACTATTACCTCTCGGCGTGAGGGAAATAAGATGAGGAAGAAAATAAACACAGTTATGAAAGGAGTAGTTTATTGGCCTTTTAAGACACAGTACTGGTCTGTGTTTCTTTTTGCTGTTATTTTATTATGCAAGTTAATGAAAGCCAATTACTCAATCTGCTGAGCCTATGGTAACTAACTGTATAACTGGAGCTTTGCATTGGTAAAAAACTGTCATTCCTAATAGACCTCCAGCAGTGAGACACCCTTCCTCAGGCTAAAACTCAGAACATCAGTTCACTAAGGTCACTTCTTGCCTTTTTTTAATCTGATGAGAAGATGATTATATTTGAATTGGATCTGAACTATATCAGCAAACAGACATGTTGCATACTGAAGTAGCTTAATACCACACTAGGAAGCCTGATATTGTGTGAACTTCCAGCATCGCCTAGTCTAGATTACAGTGGGTGCTTTTATACAGATGTGGAGGCTGCCTGCCTCTGGAGCTCATCCATAGGTGCACCCCACATCCACCTGCTTCCAGCCCCTCCGGGTCAGCTTTAAATGGACCCAGCAGGTTCCCCAGCCCACAGTCTGGCCACACGGTGCCCCCCTCCCCCCAACCATAGGGTAGTGGACAATTGCCCAGTGCTCTAGGCTGGCGCCCACAACTCTATGGTATTGTCCAGACTCCAGGGTAAGAGTCAGCTGGGAGTGAAGCTGCACTGTGGGTCAGCCCACCAGATGGACAGCAGATTCCAGTCTTGGCTAGTACCCCAAGTTTGGCTGGTCCACTCCATCAACAGTGCTGGCTGGGCTATGCTATAGTTCCACTTTTGACCAGCTGTTGCCCTGGGCAATGTTGTAGAGTTGCAAATACCAGCCTAGAGCACTGGGCAATTGCCCTCAACTCTTTGGTGCGGGGATGGGGCTGTGCCACATGGGTGGATCTCAGGCTGGGGAACCCCTCAGGTCTGTCTGAAGTCAACCCAGCTGGAAGGGGACAGACACAGAGGTGCACCCCCAGAGCAGCTGGTTGATATTCTTGAGATTCTCATTGACAATTGGGCTCTCAATGAGATTTTACCAACTGAGAACTGGAAAACCCTAGCAACCCCGGCAACCGTGGGGCAGGGTTCTGGTCCCAGCAGGGGCTGAAGAATGGCATGCCTGTCAGCCATGCCACATCCTCCAGCTACTCCTCTGATCCTGGGGGCTGGGAGCTGGTTGGGCTCACCCCTGAAACAGCTTGCCCCCCTCGAGCCAGATCGGAGCTGGGACTGGGACTTCTGGGCCCTCGCTTAGAGACACTCCCCCCTCCTGGTGGCAGAGGGAGAGGAGATGGGGTCAAGGCAACTGTGGAGTGGGGTTTCAGCCCCGGTAGGGGCTGAAGAGTGGCGTGCCTGTCAGCAACATCTCAGGCGCACACCTAAGGGCCACACTGTGGCCCTTAGTGGGGCCTGAGGGGTTGGGGTAAAAGGCTGGGAGCTTGAGGAGGTGGTGCTTATTATGAGGATTTGAGAGCTTTTGAGTTTCAATGTTTTTATGTGGGGGGAGTTGTGGGGAGGTAGAGGGTAAGGGGTTTTATTGTACTATGTTTGGAATAGTGGGGGGGTGTTAGGCGGGTTGGGAAGTTCTATGGGGGAGGATCTCTCCTGCTGCCAGGGCGGGACAGCCATGGAGGGGCTAGGGCTGGGCAGGCTGGTTGGGGGGGCTGAGCAATAGGGGTCATGATAGAATGGGGGAGATATGGTCCTAGATGGGGAGAGGTGAGATTGGTGAGGCAGGACAGGTGCATGTTGCTTGTTCCGCTCACTACCCCCTAGGCAGAGGGGCAGGTGGATCTTAGTCAGAGGGCCCACAACCTAGTGCTGGTGCTGTTAAATGTGAGATCATTGGTTAATAAGGAAACAACTGTCTGGGAAGCAATCCTGGACTGTGCGCTGATCTCATATGTATCACGAAAACCTGACTGGACAATGAATCGGGGCCTATCTTGGCTGAACTTGATCCAGCCGGGTATTCCATGCAGCATCAGCTGCGATTGGAAGGATGGGGGTGGGGGGCAGTGTAGCCATGATTTTTAAGGAAGGGTGGCCTGTGAGGAGTTATCCGGTGCAATCCATATTAGGCATTGAGGGTCTCCACCTTGTGTTTGATTTGGCAGGGGACAGTTTGGGAGTGCTGCTTGTAGGCCGTGCACCTGCCTGTGCAGCAGCCTCCCTGCATGCTCTAGCAGAGGTGGTGTTGGGGGTGGTGTTGCAGTCACCAAAGATAGTAGTCTTGGGGGACCTCAACATTCATGCCGACACGAGCGGAGCATGAGTTCATGGCCTCCATAGCAACCTGGGCCTGTCACAGATGGTTATCGACCCAACACATCAGGGGGGGCTACCTTAGACCTTGTGTTTTACACCGGCCTTGAGGCAGGTGTTCAGTTAGTGGGAGATATCAGCTGTGCCCTTGTCATGGACAGATCATTACCTCTTGCAGACCTCGCTCCTGGCACATGTCTGCCCTCGAAAAGGTGCTGAACCAATTCGTATGGTTTGCCCTCAGAGGATGATGGAACCAGACCCATTCCAGAGTGCTTTGGGGGAGATACCCTATGACCTTGACAACCTCATTGTATTGTGGAACTCCTTGCTGACTGAGGATATTGATCGAACAACTCCTAGGTGTCTGCTGCCCCAGAGACAGCTCTGCAGACCTCCTTGGTTCTCCAAGAAGCTGCGGTTGCTGAAGCAAGAGGGGCGGCGGTTGGAGCGATGGCAGCGTCATTCGTGTGCTGAAGCCAACAGATTGCGGCATAGAGTCTGCTTACAAGCCTATGCCGTAGCTATGCGGGCAGCAAAGAGGGAGTTTTTTAGGGATGTGCAAACGTAGTTCGGATGTTCAGAGTTCGGCCCGAACCCAGCCAGTTTGGACGCCCAAACCGAACATCTGAACCGAATGCCAGAACCTTCGAACAGTTTGGCTGAATTTGGATGACTTCGGGTGCATTCGGGTGGGAAAAACAGGGCTGACAGGCCCAGGGAGGAGGTGGCAGCTGAGGAGCAGACTTCCTGGTGCCAAAGCTGGAGAGGCTTGAACTAGCAGCCAGCCTGCCCAAACACCATCCCTCTTTTCCTCAGACCACTGGCTTTGCAGTCTGCGATTGGCATGGGACTAAGCTGCACAGACCCAACGGGGCTTGTGGTAAGCTGGGGGCAGCAAGTAACAAGAGTAATTGCCCTCCCCCCTTCCAATTCCTTCTGAGCTAGCCACTGATCCTGTCAGCAGGCTGTTTCAGAAGTCTCCCTCTCCAAGCAGTTTGTGTTCCTAATCCATTGCCATTACCTCCTGGACTGTTGTTTCCTTATTTGTCACTGATAGAAGCTGCCACTGTAGTCCCAGTGATATAGAAGCTGCCATTCTAGTCTCAGGACCCACCGTCAGGGTTCTGGGGCCGTCATTCTGCTCAGAGGAAGCCCGTCCTGGCTGGTTAAGTCCTGCTGAGAGATAATGGGACCATTGCTAGCTGGAGTGGTCAATGCCTCCCTGTGGGAGGGCAGAGTGCTGGGCCATCTCAAGGAGGCGATGGTGCGGCCTCTGCTCAAGAAACCATTGTTTGACATTGATTCCCCTGCCAGCTATCAGCCTGTCTCCAACCTTCCCTTTTTAGGGAAGGTTATTGAATGGGTGGCGGCCCAGGAGCTGCAGGAGCACATCCATCACATCAGTTTTCTTGATCCCTCTCAGTTGGGCTTTCATCTGGGGCATGGCACCGAGAGAGCACTTGTGGCTTTGGTATATGACCTACGCCAGGAATTGGATCGGGGTCGTTCAACCCCGTTGATATTGTTAGATCTGTTGACTGCGTTTGACACTGTTGATCATGAGATGTTGGTGACACACCTGCGGGACTGTGCAGGGGTGGGCAGGACTGTTCTTGAATGGTTCTGCTCATTCCTGACTGGAAGAACCCAGTGGGTGGTACTCGTGGATTATTTTTCATCGTACCGAGACCTCTTGTGTGGAGTCCCGCAGGGTTCTGTTCTGTCCCCTCTCCCGTTCAATGTGTATACGCAGCTGCTCGGCAAGGTGATTAGGAGGTTTAGTGTGGGTGTCATCAATATGCTGATGACACCCAGCTGTACCTCTCTTTTTCAACAGACGCAGGCCCGGAAGTCTCGGTGCTTACTCAGTGTTTGGTGGCTGTCGGGGCCTGGGTGAGGGCTAATTGACTGAAGTTGAATCCTGACAAGATGGAGGTGATGTTAGTAGGTAAGTCGATGGAGTTGGCGGCCCCCATTATTGATGGGTTTCCCCCCCCCTTGTCCTCCCTGGTACAGCATCTGGGGGTGCTTCTCGATGTGCAGCTCTGCCTGGATCTCCAGGTGGAGGCTGTGGCAAGGAGTGCTTTCTGCCAATTACATTTGGTGCAACAACTTCGGCGGTTTGTTTCAGACTTGGACCTGACCGCTATCATCCATGCTTTCGTTACCTCATGAGTAGACTACTGTAATGCACTCAACATGGGGCTACCCATGGTGACGGCTTGGAAATTGCAGCTGGTGCAGAATGTGAAAGCTAGTCTGTTAGTGGGACTGGGCCACTGGAAGCACATTACACTAGTGCTCCATTCTCTGCACTGGCTACCAGTGGTTTTTTGGGCCCGATTCAAGGTCTTGGTTCTTGGCCTATGAAGCCCTAAATGGCCTGGGCCCTGCCTACCTGCGAGATTGCCTCACTCCCTGGATCCTGGATTGGCCCCTGCGGTCATCCGGGGGTGCCCTGATTGGGTTTTTCAGGGGGCCACACGGGGAGGGCATTCTTGGGGGCTGCACCACAGCTGTGGAACTCCCTTCTGGTGGATACCCAGATGGCCCTGGATCTTCCCTCCTTTCGGAGAAGCTGTAAGAACTGGCTGTTCTGGCAGGCGTTTGGCGGGGGAGACAATGGTGCAGGGTTGGGGACTGGGGGGGGGGGATGTGATTTTTTTCCTCCTTTTAATGTTGTTTTAATTCTTTTGGGTATTTGTAAGCTACCCTGAGCTGCCTGTGGTAAGAGGGGTGGGGTATAAAATGTTTTAAATAAATAAATAAATAATAAATAAGAATGAGTTAAGAATTGGCCATTCTTGACAAGATTCTTGAGAACATTTTTTTAAAAACCCACTCATGTGTAAAATGGCCACCTGGGCCATTCTGTGCATGCCCTTTCCCCCAAAATGGCAGCGATGTTGCTGTCACCCTTGTGGAAAGCCACACATGCACAGAATGGCCCAGGTGGCCATTTTGCTCATGTACAGTTCTTTTCAATGAAATATGTTATGAGATTTCATACTGGGGCAGAGATCTCAGTGAGATCTCGGTCTCGGGCATGAAATCTCATGAGATTCTTGTGAGAAAAAAATAGATTCTTGTTTCAGCCCTACCTTATAATGTAATACAGTGTCCATTGAACCAAGGATCAAGATTCTTAAAGTCTCCACTTATGTCTTACAAGTAGTAGAGAGACCATCCAAATTGCTCTGGTGTGGGCAAGGGAGACCTCTCTGCCCCTTTGACCCACCATTTGGGCCTTCTCTTGTTTGTGTTCTTAAAAACAGTCGTATCAACCGCACACTAACATTTTGTCACATAAGTCAAAGCTGAACTTGGGCCCATGATCTTCTGCCTTCTTTTTCAAAGTTCTACCACTTGACCCATAGCTGGTTACTGTTTTCATTTACTCCACTGTGGAAGGATTTTGCACATTGCTGAGTGAGTTATTTGGCTTTTTGCTAAATTTCTATAACTGTATTAGCAGTGTGGCTGGATAGTTAAGCTTTGGAGCAACCATAATAAGAATCTTGGGGTGTATTCCTCACTGTGACATTGCCCTTGTGACTCTTAGCCCTGTTTTGTAAAATGAAGGGGCTGCTTCTAGCAGAGGGCAAGGTTTGTTGAAAGGGGAAGGCAAGTTGTACAGAAAAGCACAGTCAAGAGAATTAAGAGTCTAGTTTTCATCGCTTATGCCTTGGTTTGGGGAACATTCCCAGAAGCAATGGCAGACCTGAAGCCGGGGTCTCTCTTGCTGCACCTGAGGTATTTGTCAAAAATGTTGAGGAACAGTGTCAATAATTAAGGTGGGGATGGTTCCCTCCTTTTTAAACTCAGTGTGGGAGTGGAAGTGTATCCTTTCTTTTCTTTTTACACATCTGCTTCTACATGCCCACATTTAATATCCCTACAAGTACCTACCAGGTGACCAGTGTCTCTATGATATTATGCTGGTCACCTGATATGTCTTTCTAATGGTAAGAAATAAACCAGAAACTCATTTACTAAACTCGTTATTGTGAACACCAAAGATACACATCTTAAATACTGAACAGACTATTGCTTAGCAACTCAAGCTATTCCTTTAGGCAAAAAGGGAGAAGGAAATGCATGAGAGAGATTGAGATCAATTGTAATAGGAGAAAATATTAAAAGGAAGGAGATAACTCAATTTTCTCTGGAACTGTCAGCTCAATAGAAACTTATAATGAGAAGAAATTGAATTGTACATTATACATCAGGAAGGAGAGATCCAAATTAGGGAGCACACATGCTGAGTGTGAAATAGGTGATGGAGTGGGAAGAAGGAAACTGCTAGCTACACACTGTCCAATGAAACGTATGGGTTGAGTGTATCCATGGCAAATAAAAGAGCAGAGAAGGTAAATGAAATTTAAAGCAAATCAGTGCTGGAAACAGTAAGAACCAAAGCAAAAAAGTTATCATTAGAACACATGCTGGGGACATCTACTTGAGATAGCCAAATGCCAACTGAAGTCAGCGGGCAGCAGAAGAATGCATGCTGAAAGGGAGATGAGAGTCTAGGAATACAGATTAGTTACAGCTTCCAGGCTAGAAATAAGAGTGGTGCATTGCTGATAGGGATTACTTAGCTACCATGCAGGTTGGCGGCTTGATTACGCATCATCGGCAGAAGATACCCCTGGGTCAAAGAGGCAATAAAAAGTAAGGGGGGAAATATCCATTGCAATGAAATATCTGACATTTGAAATGGGTATGTTTACAGGAAGACTCTGCAAATGAAACTGAATAAAAGCCATCATGTTGGCAACACAGCTTGGTCAAAGTCATGGTAATGTGGTAGCAACTGTGTTTTCCAATTAAAGAGACTGTGGGGTGGGAAGATTTCCCGCCCCCACCCCCCAAGAGAAAAAAAACCCAAGCATATATCTTTAGGCAGGACCAGTATCTGATAGTTAAAGATGCTGATTCATATTCTGTTGGTGCAAATGGGGATCTTCCATGGTTTCCCTCACACACATCAGGGCTCGAACTCCTACCCTGATATGCATGAGGGAAGCCATGGCAGATCCCCATTCGCACCAGCTCTTTTTATGCCATCAGGCTCCTCCCTGCTGCCGCGTCTTTGCTCTGCCACCACTGTAGGTGTGAATGTGGCCATAATGCCTTCCATAGGGGGTACAATCCTTCCAAGTTTCATCCAAATATAATGAAAAACAAAAAATGTACAGCCAAAAATGTTTTTTCCATTGAAACCAATAGAAATTGAAAACGAAAGCAAAAATGAAAACAAAATGTTGATATTTATAAAAATGAAAATGAAAGATTTAAATAATCGACATGGGTCCCTGGTGCACACCTCTAGCAGTCTCCATGCATATTCCACACAAAATAGAGCCATGGATGCAGCCTAGAACTTCATTAAAGTCATTGCAACTTGGAGGAGAAGAGGGTGGCACATGGGTAGAGCACAGCAGGGAGGAATGCCTGCATGTTTGTTTTGCTCCCCATGATGGATCTGCAAAAGTCAACTGTATGGGAGCTGCATGGAGCCATTACAGGCTCCTGCAGGCTTCCAGCCTCTGTTTTTTCGATGAAGAAACTGCAAACAATAAGGGTTAGGTAAGAATTCTGTCAATTTTCCAGTTAGAGAAAAAAAGAATGAGCATACGACTATTAAAGTGTGACCAGTAGAGTCTATAGGAGAGAGAAGAGGGTCTCTGTCTCCTTTATGGAAGACATCATGTGAATTGAAACCATTAGACAAATTTCCTGATTTTATAAGATGTTTTATTTGTAAAGTATCTCACCCCCGCCCTTTATTGTTACCACGGATTTCACCATTTTCATTAAATTTTCCCATTGCCTTATAATGAATAGTTTGCCATAAAAATTCCATTACTGAAATGGTATGTATATAGACAACCCACAGCTGTGTCAGTCCCAAACATGTTCCCTAAATAGATACAGAGTACAGACTAGACTAGAGCTGTAATGGGTACTAAATTTAGTACCTATAGGTAATACCCACTTTTTTGGGTACTGCAATGGGTATGGAACAGTTACCCAGGTACTGCTAAGGTACCCAAATACCTGAAAACTGGGTACTTCTGGTACCGATTTTTTAATTTACCTATTCCCAATCAGTATATCGGTATACCAATTGGTATATCGAGTTGGAAAACCAAAACATTGGCATGAATTTATTTTTTTTAAATGACCAGAATTAGTTTTCTGGGACCAAAAGTTGACTTTGCATGACAAGAAGTTTAATTTTCTGGGATGGAAAGTTCATAAATAAGTGTTTTAAGAAGAAAAACTGAAAAAAACCAAAACAACTAAAAATATTGGAACCTGAAGTAGTTTTCCGGGACCAGAAGTTGCCAAAAATTTGTCTGAACTTGATAAAGTTTCAGAAACCCAATAAATAGATGTTAGGAGTTGGGATATAAACAAAAAATGTCAACATATCAGTACTGAAAGTTGACATTTCGAGGCATTGAGTACTTGATTGGTACCAATTGTTACTGGATTGAATCAGCTACTGAAAATCCAATGGTGTACCCTATTTTGTGGGTACCCTCATTCAGCTCTACTACACTGTAACTGGAGAATCCAAATGCGGTTAGTCTAAGGCCACTTTCAGACTTCCCCCCCCCCCCTTGCACATATTCTGGGTGTGGGGGGGAATGCGCAGCCAGGATATGCATGGGGATTGCCTTGTATAAAAGCCCCCCCTCCTTTCTGGCAGAGACGCTCAGGGATGCAGAGCTTGATTTCCTGCTGTGTATCACTGCGCGTCTCTGCCGGAAAAGCCGCACATGGGGAAGGGGGGGCAGCTTTCAGACCAGCCGATTCCCGTACATACCATGGCTGCACACCCCTCGCCCTCAGCAGGCAGAATATGCACCAGAGGGGGGGGCATGTATGAAAGTGGCCTCAGTTGCATTAACCAAAGCATTTCAGTGCTAGAAGAAGTAATAATTGTACTGTATTCAACACTGGTCAGATTCCCCCCACTCTTCTGGAGAATTGTGTCCAGGATTTGGTTCCTCATTTTAAGTAGGGATGGGCAAAGAGATCACAGTTCGGGTTTGGCCATTCAGTTCAGTCCGGTTTGGTTCACCCGTTATGTTCGGCCGTTAGGTTTGTTCGCCACGTTCGGTAGGGATGGGCGAACAGATCACGGTTCGGGTTCGTCCATTCGATTCGGCTGCATTTGGTTCGTCCGTTTGGTTCAGCCGTTTGGTTTGGCTCCGTTCGGTTCGGCAGTTCGGCTAGTTTGCTGAGTTCGGGTTTGGCTGTTCGGTTCGGCGGTTTGGTTAGGCTGTTCGGCTGTTCCATTTGGGAAATGTTGTTATGGGTATTTTTTTTGTTTTTTATATGGTTTTTTTGTTTTTTATTGGGTTTTATACGGTTTTCTTTTGTTTTTTATTTGTTTTTTTGTTTTTATATGGGTTATTTTTTAAATCTAATATTATATATATATATATATATATATATATATATATATATATATATACACTAAATCTAACTGCTATTAACTCTTCTAAATGCTATGAATTAAATGGATTATCTAATAAGTACACAGACCTACTCCTACAAACAATAAAACTAAATCACTAACGCTATCTCTATCACTAAGCTAACTCCTACAACTCTCTACTATCTAGCTATCTATCTAGCTATCTATCTCCATATATATATGGATATATATGGAGATATATATATATCCATATGGATATATATATATCTCCATATATATGGATATATATAT
>QEPC01005594.1:32076-65325 GCA_003113815.1 Sphenodon punctatus | reverse complement strand
ATCTATCTAATATAATCTAAATAAATGATAATATGGAGGTAAATGGGTTGGATGGGTGAAATAGGAGGAGGATGGCAATGGATTAGGAATAGGAAGGAACAAAAACTGCTGGGAGAGAGGGAGCCTTCTGAAACACCTGCTGTTCAGGAACAGTAACTAGCTCAGAAGGTGTTGGGAAGGGGGGAGGCAATCAGTTTTGTATCTTGCTGCGCCTGCCTCACTGCAAGCCCCATTGGCTCCGTGCAGCCTAGCTCATGGTCAATTGCAGACTGCGAAGCCAGTGGTCTGAGGTGAAAAGGGATGGTGATTGGGCAGGCTGGCTGCTACTCCAAGCCTCTCCACCCCTGGTGCCCGGAAGTCTGCTCCTCAGCTGACTCCCCCTCCCTGTCACGTTTTGCCTTCCAGTGACACGTTTTTGCCACCGGAACGCGATCTGAACTGACCGAACTGTTCCGTCATTTTGCCGTTTGGAATTGAGTTCGGTTTGGTCAGTTCAGGTTCGGGTTCAGGTTCGGTCATCTGAACAGGCCGAGTTCGGGCCAAACTCTGAACTTCCGAATTGCGTTCGCCCATCCCTAATTTTAAGAGGGACATTGACAAATTGGAGCAGGTTTAGAGGAGGGCCACAAAGATGATAAATGGTCTGAAAAGCAAGTCTTATGAAGGAACTGGTTAAAGGAACTGGTATGTTTAGCCTAGAGAAGACAAGATTAAGGTGAGACATGGTAGCCAACTTCAAATATCTAAAGGGCTGCCACAAATAAGATTCCAAGGAACTATTCTTAATTGTGACAGAGGGCATGATTAGAATAAAGGGTTCAAATGACAGAAAGAGAGATTTTGATTAAATATCAGGAAAAACCTCCTAACAGAATTGTGAAGCAAGGAACAAGTTGCCTAGGGAAGTCATAAGCTTTGCATTGCTGGAAGTTTTTAAAAAGAGGCTGGGGATGTTGTAGCTCTAGTCATCCTGCACCCAAGCAGGAGGTTGGACTAGATGCCCAAGGTACCTTCCAACTCTATGATTCTATGTTTTTTTTAACCCCTCTCCCCCTGCCCATTGTGTTCCTCTAACAGAGGTCCAGAATTCAGAAGTGTCGGGATACCTGGGTTTGTTGTACTGTGCTCATGTGACTAACTGTTAAATGTTTTACATCTAGACTGTAGTAGGGCCTCTCTTCCTGACCCCTGGATTCAGCCTGTATATCCCCTTCTTGTCCCTCTGGGAAGTTCTGCTTGGCCTCCTCCTGTAGCTCACCTCCCTGAGTCCTCAGGATCATGTCCTTACTCTGTGTTGCTTCCTTGTCTTTACTTCCTGGTTCTCTGTTCAAGTGTGGAGTCCCCATCGCTGATTCCTTCATCCTTCTTTCATGCCCTTTAGGGCAAGCTCTCTGCTTCTCTGGCTCCAGCTCAAGCCTTTTCCCTGCCAAGTACTCTTTCCTTGGTGTTGGCGGGGTCAGGTCAGGGCTTCCTAGCACCTGCCGGAGTTCCAGTCTCCTAGGTGAGCCTCCTGCTTCCCAATGCTTCTTCGCCATCAGCGTCTCCTGTCCGTGGCTTCCCAAGTCCAGATCCATTGGCTCCATCTCACCCGAGGAGTCCTAATCCTGCCTACCACCCCACAGACTTTGTTCCCTTTAGCAGTGTCTTATGTTGGTTCTTGCTGCCGATCACCTGTGGCTTCTCTCTCTGTTCTCAGCAAGGCATCTGTTACTGCCTATTCTCACTAAAGGTGCATTAAAGGCTGATCCCAAGCCCTGCACATGCTGCTGTGTCACCGTGTGGTTTGTACGCGCACTGAAAGTCCCATGCTGGAGGTGCACACGGCTTGCACACATGTACGTGTGTGCGCATGCCGCATGTGCTCCATGTGCTGGTCCATGGGGCTTGGGATATCAAAAAAACAGCTGGGAGGACTGAGAAGGCGACGGCCAGCAAAAATGTGTGTGGTGTCAGTTTTGAGCGGACCTACGGCTGATTGGGCTGTAAGCCTGTCACAGGCATACATCTCAAAGGGAAGCAGGGACTCAAAATTGTATAACAATCGATGTGCTTTCTCTTTTGTAGGGAAAAACAAAAAAACCCAAATCCCATCATTTTATAGTGAGCACTGTTTTTCCCCACCTTCCCACTCAAGAAAACCAGTCATTTTTAGCTTAGGTGTTTGCTAAATGGAAATATTTCTCTTCTATTAGGAGGGGGATTTTTGAAGCCTCTAAATTGGTATCCAAATCTTATTGAAAAGCTTTCCATTCTATTAGGGTATAACCTTGAAGTACATCATCAGAGCCCTATGACAGTAAGTCAAATACTGTGCAATACATCTTCCATTTCCAGAGCCTTGTTTTTTGTTTTGTTTCCATAAGAACTGGCTTCCTAGGTCCATTTAGACCAGTGTTCTGCCTCCAACACTGGTCCATACACTGTATAGAGTATAGTGGTCCATTCAGGCATGGGGTATATAAAAAAAAAGCAACTTGCTTAAATTAGAACCTACAGGAATAGGGTGGGCTACAAACTGAAATAAATAAGCAAATTAAATAATGGTCCATTCCCCCTGTTGTCTTTTTTCTTTGCTATCTTGGTTCCCTCCCTGTGTTACTTTCCCCTCAAAATAAGGTCCAGTGCAGTCATCGCTGTGTTTTGAACTGATGCTGCCATGAGTGCTTTATTTCATTCAGCAGTTAGTCAGTCTGTGGCTTCTGGATGTTCTCTGCACAGCTGAAATAGGTAGCATATTTGCTAACCATAGGTAGCACCTGCAATTTCAGGCAGGGTCCCAGGTACCCAATCAATACCTGAGTATAGAGTCCAGCACCCAATTACCCCAAATACCGTATATTATCATTATTGGATTACCAGTTTTATCATTTTAAGATTTTGGTAATGGAAAACTAGAAATTCATCTCCAGAAGTTGGCAAATCAGCAGGGATGGTCATTATGGATGCAGATTAATTTGTAACAGCTCATAATAGTTCATTATAATAATTGAGCCAGTGTGATATAGTGGTTAAGAGTGCGGTACTGGGACCAGGAGGTTGGGGAAGACCCCTAGTTCAGAACTCACGTTTGCCTTAGCCATGAACTCACTGGGTGACCTTGGGCCAGTCTTGGACCTCTCAGCCTAACCTACCTCACAGGGTTGTTGTGAGGATTACTAGTTGAGTTAACTAGTTTAATGTTAATGGTTAATAAAGTTGAAATGTTGAGCCACCCTGAGCCTACAGAAAAGGGTGGGGTACAAATTGAAATGAAAAAATAAAAATAATCAGTACCAATCTGAACTTCATTTGTACAAGTCATGGATCTAGAGTTAGGTATCCCCACCCCCAGGGCCCTGGCATGTACTTACCAGCCTCGGAGGGCTTAATTGAAGCCCTGGAATCCCACTACTGCTGTTGGAGGGGAGGAGGGGCTCCCAGCAAGCTCTGTTACTCCTGCATACTGCCAAGCTCCATACTTTGCAGTGCGCACGTGCAAAATGGCCATTGGGACAGTTTTGCACATGCACAAAATCTCTGCCACTCTTAACCAAATAAGCAGCACCCAAAATGACATCTTTTAATTTAGATGATTTAATTCCACTTTGCTATGCAATTTTATACAATTTCATTGTTTATTCCTATATTTTGGCAAACCTAAGATTTCTGTTGTTGAAAACTCATTTACACATGTGGAACACAATCCATGTCTTTCCCTAGCTTTTCAGGTCAGATCAAACTGATCTGTGTCAACTAGGTCTCAAAAACTGCTATCTTTTTGTGGCCAAAAATACATGGTTATGCCATATCGCAGACCAGCACAAATCAGAAAAAGGGAAAATTCACAGGTTTAAAACAGTGGCAATTAACGCTCGCCCTCTTGAAAAGGGTCTTAATCTAACTATGACCGTATGTAGCAGTTAGGAATTTCAATGGAATCTAAACAAGTAACTGCTAGGTTGGAAAAGGGAAAGGGCATCCACTTCTTTAAAGGGTTTCCTTCATCGAGGCAATTTTTTTGACATACAGACAGAAATCTGCAGCACCAAGAATATTTGATAGGTTGCCCTTTTTGCCTGCTTATAGGGTTAGTCTGGAGTGAATTACCCAATGCCTAACTTCCTTAGCTTTCTCCAAAAGTTCCAGTCAACCACAGTAAAGTCTTTTCGTTTGGGAGTTTTTTTACTTTTTTCCTCTCTTCACTTGAAAGGCCCAGTTGAAACTACTGTTTTGACCCTCAACTTTCTAAGGGACTGTTCATGTCCCCTTCAAAATGTGCCACTGGTCTGATTGATAAAAATCTGTGTATCCGCTTACCTCCCAATTTTAGCTCTGTTTGAATGGAGCTCACATCATACACATGTCCTCCACAGCCTTGTCAGTGCCAATATACAGAGAAGTGGGGATGGTCTTAGTGGATTTCTCCTGGAGAAACAGAGGGAAAATGCAAAGCACAATGTATTCATTTTGTGGGACGTCTTATTAGAAATAAATCCCCTGAAGTGGTGCTGTTATTGCACCGTATTACTGTGCCAACTCAAAATTTGCTTTTGCTTAAATTTGGTATGCCCTTCTGCAAATCCTTGGAGTGCTAAGTTTCTATTTCAGCACTTATCATTGACCTTCTCAATTCTATTTCCCCCCTCCCCAGCTAATCTCTTGTTACAGTGGGTAACGTTTAACTAGATAACACTACCGCAGTATTGCTGCACGTCGTTTAGGAATACCTAGGGAATTTTGTGCTAATGTTAATTATTGCAGAGGCCTTTGCAAAGCTTTTACTGTCACTCATTATTGCACATGCTGTCTTCACCATTTAATATTAAATCTCTGATCTTCTCTACCATTAGAGGAAATTGGCCTTTAATAGCACATCTTTAGATTGACATTAAAAGAATGCAAACTTGCTGGTATGTAGTTAAAATGTAGCACTTATCAAATAGTCACTATTCAATACACCCCACAATCATTTTTAAGGAAATATTTTTGATTTACTCATTGTTTGACATGGTTTGTTTAAGATGAGCTATGTGGTAATAGCCACAATTTCAGACAGTCTATTGTGTGCTCAATTGGTACAGGATGCGTGGACAGCAGAACTGCTCCATAGGATGCCCTGGGGAAGAAAATCATGGATGACACAGCCCAGGTCTGATCAGGACACCAATCTGACGTACTCATGGCTGGGGAGCTGTCCCACCACCTGCACAGCCCGAGTAGGGCCGGGAGCACAACAAATGCGTGGGTGGTTGGCCCTGCCTGTGCTCTACTCTCAGTGTCTCACTCCCCACCACGATGGTCAGCCATGGTGGCTGGCTATAGCGGTCCCTGGTCTGGGGTGGGTATGGCATGCTGCAATAGATGTGCTAGCCCACTGTGACCTGCTTTGACCCCCATGGGAGACACTTATCTTGGGCTGTGACCTTGGAGATTTTCTATGGTCACAGCCCGGGCTAGCCACAACACTCCCTGGGGCAATCCCAGCCCAAGGCAGCATTGTTTAGTTTACACATGTTGGCAGGTCCAGGGCCACAGTGGGCCAAAATCACATCTATTTTTATTATTATTAATAATTATTATTATTTTAATTTTAATATCGCACCCCCCTGCCATGACACTCAGAGTGCTTCACACACAACAATTTAACACAACTTTTAATCCTCACAACAAACCTGTGAGGTAGGTTAGGTGGAGAGATTATTGTAATTGGTCCGAGGTCACCCAGTGAGTTCTACTGATGTATTTTGGTAATGGAAAACTGCTAGTAAATCAGTACGGGAGGTTGCTAAATCACTACATTATGTAACCTGCTGGGCACTATCAGGTACCAATTCATACCCAACGTGGCTGGATGCCATCATTCTAATGGGTGTACCTGTTTTTGCAGATACTTGTGTCAGCTTTAGGGGTGAGGTACAAGAGAGCAGGTAGAACAGGGCAGGTGGTGTAGTTACACCAGGTATGCATCCCCAGTGACGGGGATGGTGCCAAGGAGGGAAGGCATACCATCTTCTGCACTATGACCGATTCCAACGCTACGTCCCTGCTGGGTTTTGCCAAGATGGTAGAGGAGGTCACAGAGAAAGGCAGTACCCTTGGATAGTACAAAAAAGCATGCCCATACACAAAAGTAAGGCACTCCCTCACCACTTTTTTTGAAGAGGGATGTGCCACTTCCCTCCTTAATCTCATACTGACTACTCGACTTACATGAACACAAAGAAGGTTAAAGTCAGTAAGGAGGCACTTCCCTTTAAAACACTCATGATAACAAATCCTTACAGGGGAAGCTACAAGATAAGCAAAGATGGAATTAATTATGGAAAGGAAATACCATTTCTATAATATGCCTTATGCCTAGAATTTAAATCAACACCACAGGACTCTATCATATAAAAAAACCCTGATAGTTGGCTATAGAAAGGGTTTCTCTGTAACTTGCAAGCACACAAGTAAGGGGAATATGTTCACAAAAACAAGAGATTGCCAAAGTTCATTCCCATTCAAGATTAAATTATTTCAAGTTCCCTAAGATTAAATGAATGCCTTCAAATTCTTTTGTACCAAATCTGAATGTTTATTTCCAATGAATACTCAAATTCAGATTCTCAGCCGTTGGGAAGTTTGATACATTTTAACTTTTTATACTATGCTAATCCAAATCAGACTTGGATTGTGATTTTGAGGCTTAATAACTAGGATTGCAACTGAGCTTCGGAGAGTCCACGAAAGTGTTCTGCCTTGTCTTCTGTGGTCTCTATGAAGTGAATGACTGAAACCCTACATAGTTAAGTATTGTGAAGCCAAACCTCTGAATTGCAAACTAAGAACTTTGATAACCCCTCTACAAACTTCACTATCAAGAACAACCTCCACTATTAAAGTCAATGGGAATTTTGCTATTGGTTTAATTTGGTGGAGAATTTACACCCAAAGTTTTTCAAATGTGATAAAAAAAATTGAATTTGGTTTGAGTCCATTAAATTTGTCAATAATTTGTTCTGACATCAATTTCTGTTCTTAAAAAAAAGGAGAAATCGAAACAAGAGCAGATGGTGGGTTGAGCTTTTCACAGTATGAAGGCATCTAGGCTGTAATAAGTACTTATATGGAGCCAGTAATTTATCTGGTCCTGGACAATCATTAATTAGAGACAGGTCCTTCCCCTCAAGGGCCTACAATCTAGGAAAGACAAAGGAGAAGAGACGAGGGATAGAAGAACATGGGGAGAAACAGGAAGTTAAGAAGTCACAGGTGGAGCTGAGGTGAGAACAACTGTTCCTGTACTACCAGGAAATACCTACCTTTCAGGTGTGCTTGCGACTATTCATTAGTATTGCCTCACTATTCATTGAATCCACACTTCTGCTGTTGTCGAGACTGGCACCTGTGATTGTCTTCCATTTTTCAAAAAGTTTTCCATTATTTTCCATTAGTTTCCGGTATTTTCATCACTTTCCAACATTTTGCAACAGTTTCTGGCATCAGAATGCAGAAAAAAAGGGCTAGTCTTTGAAATACACCAATCAAAACACAGGGTGTTTTTAGATGAGGCAAAACTCCCGTGAGCAGGCAATTAAAACCGCAATTAAAACCACAATTAAAACGTGTGCCTACTCACACATGAACAACTCTCGCGTGTGTTATGTGAAAACTTCCACAATTTAATCTGGTTTCTGGAACCCCTGACATTGAGGGTTCCAGAATGAACATTCCCAAGCTCTCATGCTAAAGACATGTATTAATGTCTAAACTCAATTAAAACAAAATTGCGTTTGCTTCGAATGCCATTTTGAAAGCATACAGAGGTGGCTGGAGAAGTGCTCCCTCAGCAGTTAGGGAGAAAAGGAGGGAGAAGTGTTGGAGTGAGAAGAGATCCTCGGCAGTGGATTAGGAAAATGCAGCTTTACAGGTATCACTTGACATTTTTTTCACACACAATTGTGGGTGGGGGTGGGCGATGTATAAACAGCATTCACAAGTATGCCAATAGATTCTTGTGATCACGGGAGATTGTCGCACCCTGCAAATTTCATGCACGTCTAAAAACACCTAGAGTTTACAAGGAGCTAAAACAAAGATCAATAACAGAAATGATGAAATTTACGTAGTGAATTTATGATCGTACACAGCCATAAGCAGCATGTAAGGAATGTTACATGCCTAGGAAGAATTGCCAGAAGTACCGAAAAATGGCAAACTAGTGAAAATAGTGAAAAAGCCAGTAAGTTTCTTCATTGCGCGAGCACAGGCGAATGGTCTGTTCCTGATGGAAACAACTTTTGCTTCAATGGCTCAATTTAGTGCTAGTCACAACTGCATGTGCCTGTCTTAGGCTGCTTTTAGATGTGCATGGCAAACATGCTGATAAAATCATGCTGCGTGTAAATATGGGTATTTTCAGATGTTACGAGATCACAGTGAACCACGGTGATTACCCACCTGTGGTCACTGTGGCTCAAACGTCTGTTTGGCGGCCGCCAGATGTTCGCCACGGTCAATACCCGCATGGGGTCAATTTGAACCACGCTTCCCGGGCTAGCCGGGGGAATGTCCCGGGAAGCGTGGTCAAAGAGATCCCCAGCGGGGACCAACAAAAAGTAACATCTGGCCGGTGCTTCCGGCCCGACGCGGCGGCCACAGTGGCCCCACCGCCCGCCCGCCTCCCTGGAGGGCGAGCGGCGGGGTGCGTGGAGGGGGTGGGGCCGTGCGGCCGCACGTTGCAACGCATGGCCCCACCCCCTCCCAGATTCCCTGCCGGGATCCCCCCGGCATGTCTGATATGGCGTGATGGGGTGACCCCGGCGGGGAATGAAAGGGTTGTTTTCGGTATGGGGCCAAGCAACCCCGTAATGTCTGAAAACACCCTATGTTGTGTATGGGATTTAGACGTGACATTTTGCGCGTTAAAACTGGTTGCCTGACTAAGAGGCAATAGAAGGAGCATGAGTGAACAACCTTTTGGGATGAGGAGCTCAGGAAATATTACCCCCAAACACATGGTTACAAAAATAGGAAAGTCAAAACAATAGTCAGGGGGGAGGGGGGGAAACTGTTTCAAAAAATTACCCATGGGTCAGAATTGCCGTGTGGTGATAAAATATTTATTTCTTTGATATGTGGTATGAGCAAAGTTATGCTTAAGTGGGCAGTTGTAGACTGAATTAATTCTCCACACTTTTAATGTTTGTGTTTTATAAATAATGTGACAGGTAAGTATGCTTGTCACTTAACCTTTTTTTTAAGACTTATTTTATTATGCAGTTTTGCTTTCTTATATACTTCGGTATTGCTATATTATACAGAGGTTTAACATTAATAACACAGAGGTCAGCCAATTAGCTGGTATGAATAATTCTGTTCCTCTTATAACCCTGCAGGTTCCATTTATCATATTGCCTTGAAATACTCTCTGAAAAGAGCGTTTATTTTTTATAAAAAGACTGTTGATTTTCTTACCAGCTCAGATATATCTCACTCTCTCACTCATTTGCTTTGTGCATGATGCTTGATCTTGGTTTCTATTCAGGGCTCAATCTTAAGAAACTTCATATAATTAAAAAATGGTTTGAATTATAGCTGCAGTTAATTCTGCAGAGAGCTAAATCCCAGTCCTACAAAAACTTACATGTGTGGGTGCCAGGAGGAGGGTGCACCTCTGTGGCTCCCACCTTTCCTTGTCCCTTCTGAGTGACATGATGCTCGAAAAAGAGGTATGGTTGGTCACGTCATAAAGAGGCGAGGCGAAGCAGCTTTCCTGTCCCCTATTCTCCCTGTTCGTAATTCTACCAGTGCCCTTGCTTGCACATACTTCAAATTTAAACACAAAAAGTGAAATCTAAATCCCAAAGAAGTGAATGGAAGTTTTGTCCTATGAAGCAGTACTAAGGCCTCAGAATTCCAAGATTTTCATTCACTTCAGCTAGTTGTGTTAATCATTGGGTAATTTCAGATGTTACAGGACCACGGTCAACCACAGTGAAACCTCTGTGGTGACCAAATGTCCCGTAATGTGTAAATGATTCTCACCACTAGGGTGAACCTCCATCAGGAATCATTTTAACCCTCCCCAAAATCATAGTTAGTGCAACCACGATCTGTGACGGGCCAAATGTAATGTATGTCTGTTACATTTGGCCCATTCCAGATTGTGGTCCAGACACGATCTGGGATTGGATGCAGTGGCCAGATTGGCCACTGCGCCTGCCCATCGCATGGAGGGCAGCTGGCCGGGGGACCATGGGGGGGGGCGTGAGGCTGTGTGGCCACAAGTTGCGCCATGCAGCCCCGCCCCCCTCCCCAATCTCCAGAGAGAATCAGCCCAGCACGTCTAAAGGATGGCTGGGCTGATTCCTGACCGGAATCCAAAACAGATCCCGGTCCATGATTTAGCATGGCGGGCCGAGAGGCCCATCACATCTGAAATTACCCATTGTTTCAATTCTGCAAACATCAAAGCATGCAAATAATTTGTTTGTGTGAACAGTCCATCGACATCTATTAAATCCATGTACTTTAGTTTTATTTAAAAGCTTGGTGAATCCAAACCAATGCCATACATAATAAATAAATAAATCTTCAAATGTGACTAGAACCCTCATGAAAAACTACTAATCTTCAGAAATCTGTGTTTCTTGTTTCTAATGGAGATAGAATGACACCTCAGGGATGTAGCTAGGTTGTAATAGACCCAGTGCAATAAGTTGACTTGTACCCCCTCTATCAACATCCTCCCCCCTCCCACCCCTCTCTCCTTCCCACCAACCCCAGCATCCTTATTGCAGAAAACTATTAATTTAATTTAATTTATTTATTTATTTATTTATTTATTTATTTATTTTATTTATTTATTTACATTTGTCTCATGGCAGTTTACAGAAAGAAAAACACAGAAACCTTGCCCCCAAGGGTGGGAATTTTGGTTCTCCCAAGATCCAGTATTGCCTGTTTTTGGGTGTATCGGCTTAATCCAATAAATCCGATATTTACCTGTACTGGCATACCGGATTTTTAACATTGGACATGGTACTAGATCGTTTACATTGCAGCCATTGAAGTCAATAGCTGCAATGTAAAAAATCCGGTAGCACAGCGATCCAATACCGGTACATCTGGTATCCGATATTCTCCCCGGTGTCCCACCCTTACTTCCCCCACATCCTCCCTGCCCCCCACAACCCCATGATCCCCTGCCTTCCACCCAACCCTCACCTAGCCTCCTCCCCCAACCTCCTTTCCCCCACACAGACCCTGTGCACCCTCACAGACACCCCAGTTCCCCACAGCCTCCCTGCCCCCACACTACATGAGTAATGATGAGGTGGTAGAAGAGAATGGGTTGGGGCTGGAGGAGAGAAGTATATATTTCTCCCTTCTCCTCATGCATTTCTGTTATGAAGACTTCTTTCAAATCTGGGGCAGCTGCTGCTTCAGCTACTACAGCCAGAGCTTAAATGGGTATCTGATTTGGTACCTCTGGGTGATACCGGCATTTTTGGGGTATTGTTTTGGATATCTGAATTGGTACCTGAATATCTTTGAGTAATCATAAAAGTAAAAGTTTTCTTTCTGGTTTTTTGAGTACTCAAATTGACCTGAGAAACTGAAATAATACCAAATATTTCTCCACATTCAGGACAAAATTGAAATGAAATCAGTATTTTGACATTTTGGTATTTAGTAGGGGTGGGACTTGGGGCAAAAAAAGGATACCGGTTTTACTGGTTGCTGGTTTGCAAAAAATTGGTTTACCGGATTCAATCTGGTATACCTGTACCATTCCCCCCCCATTGATTTCAATGGAAAACTGTCCCCATTGAAATCAATGAAAAAAAATACCTCCCCCTCCCCCTCCCCGGCTGCATGGGTGGAAGGGGGGGACACCCCCACCCACCCTGCCCAGCCTGGATTTTTTGTATTTATTTTTTTTACCCAATGTCCCTGTGGGCTCTGGGCCTCTGCCGCATTGGTGGCGGCGACCCGGAGCCCGCACCAGCAGGTACTAGGGTGATCCCTGGGATTGGGCTATTTTAACACCCCCCACCCCAGGGATCACCCGACCCCCCCACCCAGGGATCATCTTATTTGCCCTTCTGGTGGCGGCGGCAGCAGCAGCACAGCACGAATCCAGCTTCAGCACTAGGGCTTCAGCGCTTCACTAGGCCTTCCGGGGAACTTCTGGGTTTCCCTGGAAGGCCTAGTGAAGCGCAGAAGCCACTGCCAGCGCTGAAGCCGGACTTGTGCCGTGCTGCTGCCACCGCTGCCCAGAGGGCAAGTAAAACGATCCCTGGGTGGGGGGGTAGGGCAATCCCTGGGGTGGGGGTGTTAAACCGCCCTAGTACCTGCCCTAGTACCTGCTGGGATCGCCCTAGTACCTGCTGGTGCAGGCTCTGGGCAGCGGTGGCCCAGAGCCTGCACTAGCAGGGACTTTGGGTCAAAGTTTTAAAAATCAAGGCTGGGCAGGGTGGGTGGGGGGGTGTCCCCCCTTCCACCCGCGCAGCCTGGATGGGGGAGGGAAAGTGGGTTTTTTGTTTTGTTTCTTTTTTACATTGCGGCCATTAATTTCAAATGGCTGCAATGTAAAAAAATCCAACACGGGGAACTGGTACCAGTACCCCAGATTATTGGGTTAATCTGATACCGCCGGTACAGCAAAATACCGGCAGTATTGGATATCGGGGAAACCGAAATTCCCACCCCTAGTATTTAGGTTACATGATTTAAAACTGGTTTGGGTACCAAAAAGTACCCAAAATATTTGGTTCCATTTGGGTACCAGAGATGTGATGGGTTTTGTGGGTACTCATTTTAGCTACAATTTACCCCCTTACTATGCTCTCCAAGATTCATATCATCCATTCGTACCATATTCGTCCATGCCTTTATAACCTCAAGGCTAGACTACTGCAAGGCACTCTGTGTGGGGCTCTCCTTGAGGACTACTAGAAAGCTGCAGCTAATTCAGAATGTGGCAGCCCAGCTCCTGTCAGGTGCAAGTTGGTGTGATCACATCATACCTATGTTTCAAAATCTGTTCAGGCTTCCAATAGTTTTCCAGGTACAATTCAAAATGTTGGTGTTGACCTTTAAACTGATAAATGTCCTGGGCACACAAATTTGAAAGACAATCTCCTCTACCTTGTTCCATCATGATCCCTGTGGTCGGCCAAGATCACCCTCTTTCAGCCACTATCTGCCCATCAGGTTTGTACCATGGGGGCATGCAGAGAAGTGTTTTCAGTTGCTTCCCCAGTTTTGTGGTGCTCCTTTCCCTTGGAGGTTTGTCAGAGCCTGAATATTTGCTGGAAACAATGTAAGATCTTTCTTTTTGGCTCAGTGTTTAGCAGGGATAAATGGTGGTGGAGGTGGAGGGTTCCTTCCTAGAGGTGTTTTAATTTTTTTTAAATGTATTTACTATGTCTTTTTTATGTTGTAACTAGCCCTGGGCTTTAGGGTAACATGGGATATAAATTTAAATAAATAAGGTCCTCCCCCCCCACCCCCAAAAAAAATCCGGTGGCAGCTCTGTCCATTTTTGTCAACATGCATAGTGACTGATATATTGCGAATTCATGTTGCCAAAGATTTACAAAGCTACTGCCACTTTGGAAACTTCCCAGTTCTGGCCAGCTGAGCTGGGAGGGTGGAATTGGTGACAGAGGCAGAAAGGCCAATGAGGTAGGTGCCAAACCTGTGAGAGTGACAGCTCTCACAGGGAAGAAGGTTTGCCAGTGCTAACTATATACGTTTGCCTGTAACTCATAGGTCCTAGGCAAAATTGACCAGGCTCATTTGAAGCCAAACAGATGGCTATTCTTGGCAGGGGGAAAGAGAGAGCATGGACAAAGGGGAAAGAGCAAATGAGGGCTGGGATGGTGGATCATCCTGCCTACTTGCAATCAGGGCCCTTGATTGAGCTGGGAATTCCCTCACTCGGACCATTTGTTAAACACTTGCTCCCATGCTACAATCTTTGGATGTGTCCTTTGGATCTCTACCAACTTCATTTATTACTTTGAGCCTCATTTGCTTCAACAGACTCTTTGTGATTTCAACTGGTGTAAAAAAAATAAAATGATAAGAACATAAGAAATGCCATACTGAGTCAGACCAATAGTCCATCAAGCCCAGCATCCTGCCTCTGACAGTAGCCAATCCCAGTCGCATGGGAGAAGTACCAGCAGTCACAATGGGCAATCCATTCCTGCTGATCACTCCTTGTTCCTGACAGTAAGAATTTCCACCTCGTATTCTACTTGGCTAATGGCTGTTAATTGACCTTTTCTCCAAGAACTTATTCAGTCCTTTTTTAAACCTAGCCATACTACTGGCCCTGACAACCTCGTCTTGCAACAAATTCCATAATTTAACTGTGATAAGAATTATGCCTATTTTCTGCAAGCATTAAACATGTCCTGTTCATCACTGGCAGTAATATTTGGAGGGAACTGTAGCTCCCCATCGAACTTCTCTCCTTTCTAGAGTGTAAAGTGGATGGTATCATTTGTATGCTGAGTATTTGCAAGTGCTATTTTAAAGACTTTAAATGGCACACAGAAACACTATTGGGCAAGCAACGAGGAGGGGAAAAAATAACAGTTGGAGCTACTGTGGGAATTTAAATAGGCAGGATCAATGTAATTATCAATTACAATCTGACTAGGGCATGAAAGATGGTCATTCTTTGTGTAGGAAGCACCTTAAGGTCTTTAATGAGGGCAAAAAAGACTCTGGTACTTTTACAGTAATAGCTGAAATAAAATGGGAGCCAACGTATTACTCAAAGAACTCCTCCTAGTGCATCTTCACATTTCAAATACAAGTTTTCTCCCAACTAGATCTTGAACATGCTGTACAAGAAACCTCATTGTCTAGATTGTCTAAACAACGTTGCATGTTAAAGGCTTTTCTACATGGATGGCACCCACTCATGGACACCCAGAAATCTGGATGTTCATACATCGGTGCCGCCTGTGTAAATACTGTGTCAGGTGGGTGGGTGTGCATGCATGTGTGCACACAAGCATGCCCACCCATCTACACCCATCCCCCATGCACGGAGCAAGTGGAGAAAACGACATCTTCTCAGTGCATTTTGATGGGTGGGGAGTGGGTGTAGATGGGTGTGTTCCCATCTACACCCCCCCCCACCACACATGGACTGACGCACACCGACACACACCCTGCACGCGCTATGGCCCGTGTAAAAAGGGCCAGAGTAATCGACATGAGGTTAACCATTTTCAGAGAGACAAACTATTCGTTAATAAATTAGAATGGGTTTTTGCACACCATAAGCAACCAACTTTTAGTGAAGAATCCTACTCAAACCCATCTTCAAACTTCCACACTGACTTTTGTCTCATTTACAGCTCACACAGATACCTGTTTCAGTTCCTGTGGATAATACCCTCAAATCTGAGTACTGCAGAGTAACCAACAAGCTGACCAAGTACCAATTGGGTACCTGATCACCGGAAAAATAATTTTTTACCATTAGCAATTTACCAATTTACCGGTTATCAATTGGTAGATCGGGACAGAATCTCAAAAAAACTGGGACCAGAAGTCAGTATTCCAGGACGTTGGGTAAGCCATTGGGCAGTAATCAGGTACCAATTAGTATCCAATGGTGGCAGGTCAAGTACCACAATTTCGATGGGCATTTGTGCAAGTACTCATTTCAGCTCCAACCAGATCTCTTTGCAGCCAGCCTTCATTGATGGGGCCTGAAGGGTAGTCCAATCTGTGAGTGCAGCAAAGTACAATCCACAACCAATATTTATTGAGTCTTATCTCCTAGCCAAATTAGAAGGGGTGTATGCTAACTGTATATGAATCCATCATTACCTCTCTTGAGTTTCTGTCTGGTATACACTTGACTTTGTGAATGTGTCCCTGTCTAGTCCTGTGTTCCCCCCTTTTTCTTTCCTAGATTATAAGCCCCTTGCAGTAGGGACCTGTCTCTGATTTCTGAATGCACGGCACCAGAGACACTGCTGGCACTTTATAAATAATAATATATGATCACAATCATCCTATGCAAAGAATTACATGGGTTGGTTGTCAGATGACTATTTATTTATTTATTTATTTATTTATATTTCTATCCCACACCCTCCTGCTAATAGCAGCTGAGGGCAGCTTACACTACAATATAAAACATCAAATGCAATATACATATAAAATACAGAAAAAGTAAAATATAAATAAATACAAATAAAGATAGAAAGACAAAATATAAAATTCAGTAATATAAAACATTAGTGGAGCTTAAATCCCTCCAACCCATCTCCCTCACCAAAAGCCTGGTGGAACAGCCCGGTCTTACACTGTCATCCGAAAGAGGGAAGGTCTGGGGCCAAGTGGACCTCCATTGGGAGAGAGTTCCACAGTCTTGGTGCACACCGCGGATTCCCTCCCCATAGTAGCCACCCGAGAAACTCGGGGGATCTCGAGAAGGGTGCTCCTGGCTAACTACAGGGGCTGCTCTAGAGCCCGGGGGGGGGGGCGGTAATGCAGTCCTGCAGGTAGGCAGGGTCCAAGCCATGTAGAGGTCAACACCAATACCTTAAATAAGACCTGGAAGACTATAGGCAGCCAGTGCAAAGAACGGAGCACTGGTGTAATGTGCTCATGACAACCCGTCCCCGAAAGGAAATGGGCCACCGCGTTCTGCACCAGCTGCAGTCTCTGAACCATCACCAAGGGCAGTCCCACATAGAACGTGTTGCAGTAGTCCAGTCTTGAGGTGATGAAAGTGTTTTCAAGTAGAGCTGAAAGCAAGTACCCGCAAAAACAGGTATACCCATCGAATTTCCAGTACCTGAATTGAGCCAATGACATAGGGTGCTGATCAGTACCCAATTGTGACCTGAATTGGTACTCAGTGTCCTGGAATGTTGACTTCCAGTCCCCAAATGTTGACTTCCAGTCCCAGTTTTTTCAGTTTTCTAACCCAATATACTGATAGTTAATCAGAAAATAAAATGAAAAAAATAGTACTGGATGTTACTGATTTGGGGCTGTGGTATCTGGGTACCTGACTGGTACCCAGGCAACCTGTCAAGTACCTTATGTAGTACCCCCAAAATGTGGGCATTACCCCTGGGTACTAAATATGGTACCTATTTCAGCCTTTTCGAAGGGTATATATTTCAGAAAATCTCAGCACCAATAGGTGAATACAGTGGACACCACTGCTCCATATAGTGTGTTTTATTTTTGAAATTGTGAGCTAACAACTCTAATAGGACTAGACCCCTGACCCTAAGCAGTTGTCTGCTTACACAGCTCTCAGTGCAGAACTGGAGACTTTAGCAATAGCTACACACAAGCAGCTTGTGTGTGTGCAGCTAGTGTGTCAACATGATCTCAAACACCGAATTACTACTGAATCAAAGCATCAATCAAACAAAAAAGGCAAAATAAACCAGGAAAAATGTTGCACATTAATATTTTGAACTTTGTCACAATTATAGGAAATGGAGTGACAGTGAAAAGGAAAGGTAGACAAAGATTAGAGTACATTATAATGCATAACTCCTGCCTGGTGGGAAGAAAACACTTTCTTGCCAGTTCTTCTCTTACCAAGTACTCAGTAGAAATCATGACTGACTCCTATATAAACACCACTTCCTTGATCTTGGTTTATAGTTGTTTCAGTAATTGAATCTACTCATCTCTCTTATGCTCCATTCTCTACATCTTTGTTAATAGTATGTGTTGTAATTCTCTCTTTAGTTTGGAAATTTCTATTAACATTCAATCCCATATCACCTCCCAGTTTATTACCCTGCAACTCACCGTCTCTTTCCCATTCAAATTATTGGAAATGATATTAAATGGCTAATTATCACACTTGGCAGAGAGTTCTTCTCTAGTTTTGGCCTTTCCCTAAGCTATTCAAAGGGTACAATTATAAACTCTCACTGGATTATTATTGAAATCAAGACATAAGGATACCTATTTACTGCTGTCAGGACTACCATCTTCCTTTGACTTTGTTGATCAGGATTCTTTATTGAACTGTCTATATGTTTACTAATCATGCTTTGGCTCTAAGATAATATAGAGTTTATGTTCCCATTTGTGTGGCTATACTTAGATGGTGGTGTCCTTTAGAAAAACTGCCGTTCTGATGGTTACCCTTGGAGCTCTGATCTTGCCATCTTCTCCTTTTAGTGAATGACCAGGAGATCTGTGTCTTGTCTGAATTTGAAACTTTTATAAGGAGGTTGATTTGCCAAACACAGGAAGAAAGGATGGTTCAATGTTGACAGCTCTAGACTGAGACTCAGGAGACCCAAGCTAAGTTCATTGCTCTGATGCAGGCTTCCTGGGTGACCTTGGCCAGAAAGTCAATTAGTGGAACTTCGGCTCTCTCATTTGTAAACTCATTTGTAAAGATATGCAGACCAAAGATGTGATGGTGAATGGGACTTCCAAGCCTGTGCATGGAAATCATCACTGTAGTGAAAGAGAAATCCTCATATGCACAGGTACCAGGCTATAGTAACAGATTTAGTGGTGGGAGAAGACTGACTAAGGATGCTGCAGCCTTGACATTAGCAGTTTCTTGGCCTACAGGCCCTGTCAGATTAGTGACTTCTAGTTTACGTTCCCTGCAGTAGTCTGACGACATTTTTTCAAATATGCAGAAAGTCGCAGCAGCCTAGCATTTCTAGGAGCTGCTGGTGGCCTTTGGGAATTTCTGTGCTTGAACAGGGCAGGGCAGGGTATCCATCTTGACTTGAGCCAGCATCATTGGAGACTATCTGCTGCTGTGCTGAAGCCAGAGAGAACCTGCAATGAGTATGACCTGGCCCCTCAGCTAGCAGGAGAAATACAGGTTCGGCTGCCTTCCCAAATTCTCAGAAGCCAGTGACAGTGGACAACCTTTTCTCTGGTGCAGACCCCTTCCCTTTTCCTTCCTTTTAGTACAATCTTCCTCATACAATCACCTGGACCTTGTACACTCGCCTTCATGTACATCACCACCTTCATTCTTGGTCTTCTCCCCCAACCACCCCCACCCCCCTATAAGTAGACAGCTCAAGAATGTTTGCAAAGGTGTTGGGCAGCCCCACATACTGCCTGTCCCTTGCCATCCCTACACTGTGGAACTGCACAGGAAATGGATGGGGCACAGGGGCAGTCCTATATAGTCTCTTCTTCCTCTCTATCCTTTTCTGGGGCATGCATTGCTGGGTTCACCAACAGGAGGTCTTATTTCCCTTCCATGTGCTCGTGAAAAGAGTGAGTTCAGTGCCTTTTTAAGACTGTGAGGCCAGGAGAATGTTCATTTGAAGTCCCCCCTCCTCCATTCCTTCTCACTACCACCCTGTGTCAATGTAAGTTGGGGTGTGTGTGTGTGTGTGTGTGTGTGTGTGTGTGTGTGTGTGTGAAATTGATCAATACTCCCTTATTTTCTTTCCACTTGTGGGTAGAAGCTAAATAGAAAGAATATAAAGCTTCAAGAAACTGGAATACCTTCACTGCATAAAGTCTACCATTCATTGTTTTGCCCGACCAGGTTCAGGGAATGTCTAGCAACAGGCACGAACACAGCTTGGTTGTTCATGCTTCTTATGTGAGCTAGCTTGCAGTCTCTGATATTCATCAGTCATAGTGAATTCTCAGAGACCACCAGCAGCTCCTAGAAATGGCGTGTGCCATTTTGTCATATGTCTGTCGTCTTCAATTATTGATGTCAATGTCATACTTCTGAAGAATGTTGATGACTGTTTTACATAAGTTTTCTCCAGTGTGGTCATCAATTGGCACAAAGCACAAAAATGTCTCCTTCACTTCTCCATTTCAGAAAGTACCAAAAATGATGCATATTCATAACTGATCTGTATAAGAAATGTTCAGCGTAGAGTCAATGGGTGTCTTTAGACATAACGCTGTTCAGTGTTCTGTAACACAGTGTCCTGCCGTTACAGTGTTTAGACATACCATCAACACAGTGTTCACCCCAAACACTGGAAGTGAATGCTGCCAGGTCTTGACAGTTTAATCAGTGTTTGGGGTGAACACTGTGGTGATGGTATGTCTAACCACAGTAATGGTAGGACACTGTGTTTCAGAACACTGAACAGTATTATGTCTAAAGACATCCAATGATAAGAGAAGTCCCTTCGCCGTAATTGCGTCGACAGGGGATTTGGTGTGCTCTTTCCTGTCAGGCAGGGAAAATGGCGCCTCTACAGAGTGAGCCTGTTAGAAGGCTCCCTCTGGGTTTGAAAAGGGGTTGCCTGGCAACCCCTTCCCCAGTGGCACGAAGGCGATCACGTGGGGCAGGGGAGTCCTCTCTTTGTTAGAAGGGGTGGTCTCCCTGCTGTGCAGAAGGAAATCACTCTGGACTCCATTCAAGAACAGTCAGCAGCAAAAAAGCTTTGCTGCTGGCCGAGCGAGCCCGAGTGAAAGTAACGGCCTGTAGAGAGGATGGGCTGTACGAAGAGGAAGCCAGCAGCAAAAAATGACGGAGGCCGGCGAGCCAGGGCAGCCCGCTCCAAAGATAGGGGGATCCCCGAGAGGGCAGAGGCAGGGCCGCTGGAGGGGGGAATCCTGCCTAGGGAGGAGCTGCTCGTATGCTTGGAAGCGTGCGAGTAAGCAATGCAGGTAGCCCCCGATGCCACGGGCGTGTCTTCGATGTGGCAACAACCGGTGGGGTTAGTTGGGCCCAGGCCCAGATGGGGGGAGGGCAGATGGAGTTGTCCCTCGGGATTGGAGAAGTGAGAGAAGACGGAGTTGGAATCACCACCCGAGGGGGGAGGGTCATCTCCCCACCCATGAGGTACAGGAGCGAGGGGGGGGTTCCCTTTCCCTCCACATCAAGGGGTGCAGGAGGCGGGTGGCCCATAGAGCTTCAGGAGAGAGGGCCCACAGTGGCAAAAAGCCCTTGGGAGCAACGCATGGAGTTGGTACAAGAAGGGAGTGAGCCCCTGGCCAGTCTCGGGGCAGGCTCATCTGGTCACCAGATGGAACCCCACACAAGGGACCCAGGCATGGTGGGTGGGTCAGCAGGGGGTGTGTCTTACCACATGGGGGGGACTGGGCCCGCACCCTCTTGGGGGGAATGGCACCCCCTTTCGGTCAGCAGGATGGGCTGTCTGGATGGGACTCCCCTACAGCCCCACTGTTGTGAGCCATATATGGGCCATCGAGTGGGATGGGCGATAGTGCTGGAAACTGGGCAGGAGTGCCCTCAGTGTACCCGGGTGGGCAGGGCACGTCACAGGACCCGGGTCCCTCTTGGACCAGGTTCCCTGGGCAAGGGAACCTGGAATCTCTTTCCAGCAAAGAACCTCCTCCCAAGCGACGGAGGCACCTGGAGTCTGCTCAGCCGGACCGTAGAGATGACGCAGCATTATGGCAGAGGATCCTTGCATTGGAGCATCAGTTACATGCGAACGATCAAGGGACGACCAGTGGTGAGATCCACAGGCCAGAGGCAGCAACCAGGTTTCAGTGGGCAGGCAAGGGAATCAGGTGGCAGACCAGCGGGTCGGGGATAATGGAGGAGGCCTAGCATGAAGAGCGGAGGTAGCCGGGGCAGCGCAAGTTCGGAACGTGCCCTCGGGGCCCACAACCCCAGCGCTGGGAGAGGGGAGAGCATTACATGGGTCAAACATATCAGGGGAGCAGGGTCAACCACAGGTGGCATGAATGAATGGTGCGTGGGTGATAATTATTCCCATCGGGACACCTGCCAAGCCATCTGTGGTCAGTGCACCTGTGCAGGGTGTTTTGGGTCCACCGACCTAATTCCTGCCAACTTCACAGGCAGAAGGGTTACAGGAGAATTTTTAGTGGCGGTCCCATTGGGACCCCCCGTGGTGGTCAGGGAGTGCCCTCCGCCTCCCCCAGGGGTAACCAGTTTGGACATATCCACCCCCTTTGGACAACATTTATTACAGGACACCAAGGACAAGATCTGGTGAGGAGAATACATTGATGTATTCGCCCTGCTATTTAGTGATCCAATAGTGAATTACAGGGTTGAGGAGGACCAGAAAGAGAAAGAGAAGTTTAAATGACCCAAGGCCGACAGGAACTGGGCAAATTGGACCGCAGCCTATGCAGTATACATGGCCGTAATGATGCAGGCATACCCCGGGCGCGGACTAGAATTACATAAGTATGCAGACATCATCCTCCGGGCGCATGGCACAGGCCCACCGGGGGCGTGGCTGCGATATGATGAGGCTTTCCATCATTGGGCAGCTACGAATCCTGGGTTGCGCTGGGATGTGTATGCAGCAGATCTGTGGCTTGAGAACATGATTGATGCCACGAGCGCCCCGCGGTCAGAGAGCAGTCACACATTGGTGAAAGGGGGAGGCACCGGCTAACAAGCCCTATGGAAGCGAGTCCAAGCGGATGAGCACAGGTGGAGCAGGCCCTTGTTGGGAGTATAATAAGGTGGGAAGGTGCAACAGGGCTTCATGCCGTTTTCACCACATCTGCTGGGAATGCTTGGAGAACCCTCCGGGATTCAGTTGTTTTTATTCAAACCAAAAATGGGTAGGGGGATTTCGGTCAGGGAGGAAGTAGTAGTAGAGGTAAGCAGGGTTCCTTCCAGAGTTCAGCATCTGGAAAGGGGGCCGACGCCAGTCAGGAAGGAAGCCCTAGTGGGGCACCCTGACCCCAACGAGGTATCTTATATAGTTTAGGGTTTTTTGGCAGGTTTTTTAATCACAGCAGGCCCTGTCCGTGGCAGTCGGACCTCCAGGAACCTACGATCAGTAATGGGAATGGAAACGGTGGTTTGGGAAAAAAATTATAAGGAAGTGAAACTGGGCAGAGTTGCTGGCCCCTTTAAGCATCCTCCTTTTCCTGATTTGGTCGGACTCGTTTCCCCCCTGGGAGTGGTGCCAAAAAAGACCCCCGGGGTGTTTAGATTAATCCATCACCTATCACACTCAAGGGTACATTCAGTCAATGATGCCATTCCGAAGGAATTGACATCAATTAGATACTCCTCCTTCGATGTGGCAGTGGATAAGGTCTGGTCTTTGGGTTGGGGTGCACTGGTGGCAAAGTGTGATGTCAAATCGGCATTCCAATTGCTACCAGTGCACCCCAGCAGCTACCATCTGTTGGGTTTCGCCTTTGAGGGTCTATACTATTATGATCGGGCAATGCCTATGGGCTGATCGATATCGTGCTCAACTTGAGAGCGTTTCAGTTCTATAGTTGAATGGATATTTCAGAGGAGGCTGCGGGGCTGCAAAGTAACAAAATACCTGGATGACTTCCTGATAATCGGTCCACCATGATCAAAGGAATGCTCTGCAGCCCTAGAACAGTTTCAGGAATTGGTCTCGGAATTGGGTATCCCCCTTGCGCCCGAAAAAACTGAAGGGCCGGCAACGAGGTTAACATATTTGGGAATAGAGCTGGACACCGAGAGCATGGTATCGAGGTTCCCTGGGGAAAAAATGGTGACCCTTACAGAAAAGATTAAAGGCATCATAGAGGCCCATAAAGTAACGGTGCAGGACCTACAATCACTAATAGGGAGCCTTAATTTCGCCTGTCAGGTAATAGCCCCCGGGAGAGCCTTTTTGTCACGATTGTATGGGACGCTCAGAGGAGATTTAGCCCCTCACCTCCGCATTCGGGTGACCAAGGAGATGAGGCAGGACTTGGCAGTTTGGCTGGAGTTCCTTGAGGGTTTCAATGGGGTGAGTTTCTGGAGGGAGAGCCTGTTGCTCCACGCCAACCTTCAGGTACAGTCCAATTTGGCTGGTGGAATAGGATTTGGTGTATATTTTAAGGGTCATTGGTGTGCAGCTCAGTGGCCTGAGGCTTGGCAAGCATCAGGAGTCACCCGGGACCTCACCTTCTTGGAATTATTCCCGATAGTGATAGCAATATTGCTGTGGGCCCGTGAATTTGCCAGCCAAGTGGTCAAGTTTTGGTTTGACAACATGGCGGTGGTACATGTTGTCAATTCATTATCATCAAAATCCCCTTGTGTCATGGCCTTAGTCTGAACCATTGTTGCAGCCTGCTTAGAGTACAATATTCTGTTTAAGGCCCAACATGTACCTGGAATTGACAACGTTGCCCTTTCTCGTTGCCCATTGCCCTTTCTCAGTTCCAGATGAACCATTTTCGAGAATTGGCACCGGACGCCAGGCTGCTCCCGGACCCACTACCACCTGGGGTGTGGAACCTTGGGAGCTAGAGGTGCAGAACATCATTCAAGGATCCCTGGCTCCTAGGACACAACGACCTATGGTAGGGCTTTCAGTGAATTCCAGGTATTCAGGGTGAGTCAGGGATGGCATACGGGGTTTCCCATACAAGAACGCGAAACCCTTCAGTTTGCTATGTTCCTCCGGGAAAAGGGCTTGGTGCCCGGTACCGTAGCCGGCAAGATAGCAGCGTTAACTTTCACCAGTAAGCTCATGGGGTTCCCAGCCCCTGATGGGGGATTTTTCATGAAGCAAATGTTGGAAAGCTGGGCCAGGGAAACGTCAGCCCTGGAACAGGTCCGAGCTCCCATCACCACAGAGGTCCTCCTGCGATTAGTTAGGGTTTTGCCAAGGGTGTGTTCAGACAATTTTGAGGTGGAGCTCTTTACCGCTGCATATGTGATTACTTTTTATGGAGTCTTTAGGGTCAGCGAGGTTGCTGCATTATCTAAAAGAGATAGAACTGACCGTGCCTTGGGAGTACAGGATCTCAGGCTATTCAAAGAGTCCCTGCAGTTGCGACTACGGTATGCCAAGAATGATCAGAGAGGGAGGGGGCAATCGATATGCCTATATAGGATGGGGGTTGAAGACATTTGCCCTGTTGTACCGTTAAATAAGTATATGGGCATTCACCCGCCCCTTCCCAGCAGGCTATTTGTCCATCATGAAGGCTCCCCCTTGACCAGCTCCCAATATGTGGCGGTGTTAAAAAAGGCCTTGGTGATGGTCGGGCTTCCCCCAGGGGCATTTGGGACACATTCGTTCAGAATTGGGGCCGCAAAAACTACGGCGGTGGCTGGACTTGGGGAACTAACAATTAATGGGTTGGGCAGATGGCACTCTGGCACTTATAAAAGATACATCAGACCATTGTCGTATTAAGACTGTTTTCTTTTATTAGGACAACTGAATTCCCTGACGTGCAGATGTGTGTTGTGGATCCTGGGCAACAGCATCGTGAAATGGGCAAGTGTGGCTGCTGCAACATCATCTGGGGTACCCAGCTAGGATTGGGAGAATGGTCTACAATTTGTTGGATTGGGAAGAGTGGGATGCGGTGCATCAGTTGATGCCTACTTTGAAGGGCAGGTCTCAGGGTCCGGCACCACATATACTGGTGTTGCATTTAGGCGAAAACGATATTCCTACCCGAAAAGGGGTGAATTTGGTTGTAGGAGTAAAAAGCAATTTATTAGTAGTAAACAAATGGTTCCCTAATACCCAGTTGGTATGGACGAATTTACACCCTCATTTGACATGGACTGGAGCCCGGAAACCGGGCAGGATAGATAAAGCATGTAAGAATATAAATTGGGAGATAAGCAAATGGATTACAGGAATTGGCGGTACATCGCTAAATCATGCGGCAATAGTGCACACGAGCCTGGACCTGATGATGGCGTGCACTTATCAGAAAAAGAAAACATGCTTTATTTGTCAGGTTTAACTGGACACTTGGTGTCTTTGTTGGATTCAAGGTGGTGGGTGTCAGGGTAGTTCGCTTGCGACTTCCCCTTAGTGGCAGGGGTCCAGTATGTGAAAGTAGATAAATAGGTAGGGTATAGATAAGTTTAAGTAATCTCCTTAAGAGATGGGGACGTGGCACACAGATAATGTGGGGCGCAGCATGCCTGGGGTTACGTTCCGGGGAGTGTGCGGGGGAGCTGGGGGAGCATGGACGGGCACAGTCCTCCACCTTGCTACCGCATTAACTCCTTACTTGGTAGATGATGAGGTGGCACACCTCCCCCTTCCCCGTTTGGCCACAGCTAGAGTTTGTCGAGGGGGCTTGTTTGAAGTTATGGTGATCCGAGCTGACAATGGAAGGCACATCCATGTCAGCTCAAGTTAATAGTAATAAAAAGTTTAAGTAGCTAGCATACTGGACCCAAATTGCTCTGGGCAATTACCCACCGGCCTTAAGTTAATTGTTAATAAAGAGTGTGGCCTGATTTGAAAACCAAATATGGCTCCATGTCTGATTATGGGGGGATGCGTCGACAAACATACTTTGCCTCTTGAATCTCCTGAAAGATTTTCATACAAACTTAATTCCCCATAAATTCAATCAGTTCATCACATATCTGCAAGGAAATGTATGAAACATGACCCTTTCCCTTATTTCCATGCTTTCTCAGGTGCTGCTAAAAAAAAAGTATCAAATTTGGGCAATAAGTTGAAAGTTCCATTGATCCAAGGTAAGTTCCACTGTGGGGTAATCCCAAAGTCTGATTATCACCATTGAATAGAAGTCCTCTTTCTGTGAGAAACTTAACAACAGCATCCATGCAGTTCAGTATTTCTTTCTCTTTGAACATCTGGCCTTTAAAATGTCCATCCATCATACCTCTTTTATCCTTCCATAAAAGCCAGGTCATAATAATACACTTTTGGTGTTGAGTGCTATTTTCATGTGCCCTGATTTTTTTTCTTCACATTTTTTCCAATTAAAACCTCCTTCTGCAAAATCATTTTTCATCACTGTGGATGAGTCAAAGAGTTTGCAAGCATTGTGCAACTGAATGGTCAGTTTTCACAATGGAGAGATGTAAAAAGTGGTGTGCCCCAGGAATCTGTATTAGGACCGGTGCTGTTTAATGTATTCATTAATGATCTGGAAAAGGGCATTTAGAGTGAGGTGATTAATTTGCAGATGACACCAAGTTATTCAAGGTAGTTAAAACATGAGCAGACTGTGAGGAACTGCAATAGGATCTTATGACACTGGGTGCCTGGGCATCTAAATGGCAGATGAGATTTAATGTGGACAAGTGCAAAGTGATGCACATAGGGAAAAATAATCCAAACTAGGAGTACACAATGCTGGGTAATAAGCTGGGAGTTACCACTCAGGAAAAGGATCTGGGAGTGATTGTGGACAATACAGTGAAATCCTCAGCCCACTGTGTAGCAGCAGTCAAAAAAGTGAACAGAATGTTAGGAGTTATTCGCAAAGGGATAGAGAATAAAACTGAAGATGCCATAATGCCTCTATACAAATGAATGTTGCGACTGTACCTGGAATACTGGGTGCAGTTTGGGTAGCCTCGTCTCAAAAAAAATATAGCTGAACTAGAAAATGTACAGAGAAGGGCAATGAGAATGATAAAGGGTATGGAACAGCTTCCGTAAAAAAGAGAGGCTTTACAAGCTGGGTCTTTTCAGCTTAGAGAAGATAAGACTGAGAGGGGACATGATAGAGGTTTATAAAATCTTGAGTGGTGTGGAATGAATAGATAGGGAACGGTTATTTACCCTCTCAAATAGTACTAGAACTAGGGGACACTCCATGAAACTTGCTGCTGGCAGATTTAAAACAAATAAAAGGAAGTACTTTTTCACTCAACACATAATTAACTTATAGAATGTGTTGCCAGAGGACATTGGGTGTTTTTACACACACATTTCTCCTGACTGTTTGCTGTTACATCCGGAACTTTCTGTGTGTCTAAATCACTCACCCAGATCTTAAACATCCGGCTCTTTGAACTTCTGCATAGAACTTCTCCCAGAACCTGTGTGTGTAAAAAGTTCTCCTGGTAAACTCTTTGCTCCAGGCAGCTGTGGTCACTTGGTTTCTATGGCAGTCTGTCACATCTACAGCTGCAACTTCTTTAGGCTGCCTCAGGGCAGTGTTTGTGTGAAGAATGCATCCAGGAACTGCCTCAAAGCAGTGTGTGTATGAAAAATGTGTCTGGAACTTACTTGTGGACTTGTAAACCCAGAAGACTGAAAAATCTGGAACTTTAACATGTGCGTAAAAATGCCCATTGTCAAGGCCAGTAGTATAGCTGGGTTTAAAAAAGGACTGGATAAGTTCTTAGAGAGTAGGTCCATTAATGGCTATTAATCAAGTGACTTACGGGATGAACTTCTTACTGTCAGGAGCTGGGAGTGAGCAACGGGGAATGGATTTGCCCATTGTGACTGTTGGTTCTTCTCCCATGCGATGGAGATTGGCCACTGTCGGAGGACAGGAGGCTGGGCTTGATGGACCATTGGTCTGACTCAGTGTGGCACTTCTTATGTAAATCAGAAAACATTTCCTGTTGATACGTATAACAGCCACTTCCAACAATGTGTGTCTCCATTTTCTAACAGTAGCACAAATGCTCAGGATGACAGACAGCACGTAAACCTGGGCTGAAGCTTCAGATTTTCCATCTATGTTCTGAAAATATTAAGACCCTTTACTGATGCAGAAACTTTGTATTTCTTCAGTAATTTCTGAATGCCATTTAGCAGGATCTCTGTCTGCATAAAGAGGGCTGACAAGGATGATGTTCTTCTAGTATGTTAGGCTCATGGTTAGACTCTTCATTGGTTCTGGATTTAGCACGTTCTTCAGGGTCACCAGCACATACTTGATTTTGAGAGGAGGATGGCCCCTGAGGAGATCTGGAGTCTTCTCCTGAGCTGAGACAGGCACAAAAAAATTGGTAAGTTTTTGGTGTTTCCTGAATGCTGTTTCTTGCAATCTCATTGCCTTTCTTGACAGCTCCACTTTCAAAGTGTCGTGAAGACACTGGGTGTCTTCATGAGGACAGTTGCCTCACCTCCGGCCCACATCACCCCTGGGCGGGTCATCTATTTAAAGGTGGACCATCAGATGTGCAGGTGGAGCAGAAGTGGGGCAGGCTGTCCCTGCTCTGGGGCCCCCCTGCCAGGGGTGCTTTGGAATATTCCAGGGCGCTGCCAGAAAAAACGGCAGCCCAACTCTGGGACACCAGCCAAAGGTGGGGCTGCCGTCTGTCTAGTTGGTGGAATAGCCACTGGAGCTGGAGGTTGCCCCAACAATGTCATAGCGTTGCGGCCGATCCGCCTGCAACATTATGGTATGACGGAGGGGTGCCGTGAGGGTGGACCATGGGCTGTTTAAAACAGACCCATGCATGACTGCAAGTGGGCAGACGTAGGGGTACACCCTGTGCTCCAGGGTTGAACATAACCCTGTGTGTCCCTGTGAACATAACTATTGTGGACACTATGTTACCCATGAAACTAGAGAGGAAATATAGTGTCCACAAAATAGTGCAGTCCAATGCAGAAATAACTATACCACTGAAGAGACTATCAGGCATATTCTGGAAGGTAAACTATGTCCCAGGTCCCTACTGTTCTGTGTCTCTCAGGCTGGATTAGGGTTGCCACCTTAGGTATATTTTTCCAGGTCACTTATGAAGAATACATGTTGCAGGGCCTGCATTGGTGCCCCAAAGTCCCTTTTCAACCAAGCAAGCTTATTACACCCAGGAACTGCTACCCAATTGCTCCAGAGTAGAACAGACAACCCTGTGGTGGCTGGTGAAGTTATGGGTTGACGGGGCAGGGTCACCCCAAAAATATTGACTATACTATAAATTGGGGGGGAGGTACTGAACACAGGTATCTGTAGAATAAAAGTTGCCAATGCATGCCGTGCAACATGTATTTTTCATAAGTGGCCTAGAAAGATATACGTAAGTAGAAATGTATTTTTCATAAGTGCCCTGGAAAAATATACATAAGGTGGCAACACTAGGCTGGATGCAGACTGATTAGTAGGCCCCAGTCACTTCAGTCACTCTGGCCTATCAGGAACTTGAGCTGAGATAAGTCTGGATTTAGGCAGGTAAGTAGTCCTCAGACTCCAATCTGTCTTGGGACATTTTCTCTTTTTCACAGCTCCAGCTGAGCTGACTGGTACCAGCACTGAATTCTTCTCAGTTTCCTTCTCCCCTAAGAACTTATTCTCCTCAGTCTCCATCTCTCCTCTCGCACTCTGACATGACTGAAGAAGTTCTATCTCCTACAGTTCCTTCCTTGGGACAGAAATCCCTACTGTAGTCCTCTGACCTCTTCAGAAAAGAATCCTGGGAACTACCAGGGTACTTTCACAGGGTTACAGTAGTATTGTTTGGAACTGGGTGAAATGTCTTCTGGGTATGAAAGCACAGTGTGTGTGTGTGTGTGTGTGTGTAGTAGTAGTAGTTTATTTCGCAAATTAGCTTTCGCCATAGCCATTTAAAATTAAAATACATACAAGCAAAACATGTAATATACATAACAAACAGGCAAAGACAGTCATCCTATGAGACCAGCTTAATAGAACAAGCTTATTCAGCCAAACTTTAGCTATATAAACTTTGTCCGTTTTGCAGTCACTTCCATGATGCGAATTATATCTTTCGCGTCTCTGAGCTTGCAAGTGTATGTGTGTGTGTGTGTGTGTGTGTGTGTTAAAGTATCCTGACACCTGAATTTTCTCTCTGTGAGTCTTTTCCCTGACCAGTATGTGGCAGAGCAGTGTCCCTGTGGGCTACAGGCCCTTTAAGAGAGTAGCACAGGTATGGTAAGGGTGCTAATGGAGCTGCAGGTGCTGCCAAAAGCACAGGACAGCATATAATTGGTTAGCATGGCTAAGGCCAGCACTGGAAGATAAGGCTGAGCTAGAGCGCCATCAGGGAGACTGCTGGAGAGGTAGAAGGAATAGCTGAGCTCTATCTCAAGAAGACTCAGAGAGCTGCTGAACTGAGAGGAATTGGGAGATGGATAGAGACTGTGAGTAAGGCAGAAGCTGGAGCTGTGTTCTGCCTAAATAGTAGGAACCTGCAAAGGAAGCAGAGAGTCTCCAAAGAGAGTGACAGCCTAATGTAAGCTTCCTGGCTACAGGGATTGTGAGTAGTGGCCAGCCAAAGAGTTTGGTGCTGGGCTTGAGCTAGAGACAGGGACTTTGGTTACCAGACAACTGGTTCCTGACTGTAGACAAACAGGGTGAATCCCAGAGACTGAGGGTAAGCCAGAGAATTTATACCTGTATGGCAGGAGACTATATGGTGGAGGATTATGGCCCTCTTTACACGGATGGAGGGGTGGGGATGAGTGTTTAGCTATGGTGAGTGGAGGTGTGTGTGTGTCCCCGTTCGCATGGATGAACAACAACCAGATACCCATCCCCCCCCCGCCAACTGAATACACAGATGTCCGCCCCCCCCGAACACCCGCCTGAACACCGAGCGGGGGGGGAGTCCTTGTAAAAATGGCCTATGACTTTGAATGTGTGTAAAAAGGCGGCACATGAAATTAAAGGTCTTGAGCTAATTCCCAAATAAAAGAAACTGTGTTGAATTGATTCCCTACAAGAGCATGACTGGGCCATAATCCTGCCAAGACTTACCCAAAGCAAGCCTAACCCTGCCACCCGTTGTTACTGTCTTGGAATAAAAAAAGGGATATGATCATTAAAACACAGTACTGTTTGTCATTGCTGATGTGGCCTGCTCCATTTGTGTGGTCCTGGGTAATTTTACCCATTCCCTGCCCTTTTAAAAAAGGGCCTGCGTGTGTTACAATCTTGTCCATGATTTTTAACATAGGTTCTTTTATTCTATATTTCTTTATGTCCTATAGATTTCACTGTACAAACTGCTAAGCATTAATGATACGGAAGAAATAGACGGCATCAAACCCTATAGTTAACAGTGGTGAGAAATGTGAATACTGAAGTGCAGCCATGAAACAGCTGTTGAAGAGGTGAAAGCAGAGCCTAAACTCTACTTCTTCTTTTCATCAGACCTGGACCTGACAGTCTCAGTGCTTACCTGATGTTTGGCAGCTGTTTGGGACTGGATAAGGGTGAACTGTCTGAAGCTGAATCCCGAAAAGATGGAGGTGATGCTGGTGGGAAGGGCGGTGGGATTGGTTCACCCTCCGCTGGTTCTTCAGGTTCAGCCTGGATGCTCGGGTGGGGGCTGTAGCGAGGAGCATGTTTTGCCAATTACATCTGGTACGGCGGCTTCGGCTGTAATTCTCAGACTCTGTCCTAGCTGTTACAATCGTCCAGGACTGGACGATTGTAACGCACTCTCTGTGAGGCTACCCATGGTTAAGGTTCGGAGGCTGTAGCTGGTGCAGAACATGGAGACAGGTTGCTGTGAGCACATTACACCAGTGCTCCGTTCTTTGCACTGGCTGCCCATAGTCTTCCAGGCCTGATTCAAGGTGTTGGTGCTTACATCTAAAGCCCTATATGGCTTGGGTTTTGCCTATTTGTGGGATCGCTTCACTTCCCGGGCTCTGAATCAGCCCCTGTAGTCTACCAGGAGCACCTTTTTCAAAGTTCCCCAGGTGTTGTGAAGGGCGACTATGGTGAGGGTGTTCTCGGTGGCTGCACCGAGGTTGTGGAACTCCCTCCTAGTCGAGGCCCATGTAGCCCTGGACCTCCCTCCTTCTGATGATTATATAAGACCTGGCTGTTCTGCCAGGCTTTTGGTGAGGGAGATTGGTAGGGTGGGGGATTGAGGATTAGGGAGGAGGGGTGTTTCTTTGTATTCTGTGGTGCCCCATTATGTGGGTTTTATATTGCTGTTTTAAATTTATATTGTATATTTTTATGGGTTTGTTAGTTGCCCCGAGCTGCTATTAGCAGGAGGGTGTGGGGTAAAAATTGAGTTAAATAAATACACCATTGACTCCCCAAATTTTTAATAATAATTACATTATATGTTATAGTGCTCTCCACCGCACCCTTGCCAAATATCACTCTGAGTGCTTCACAAGTCCCAAAATACAATAAAACAATATAAAATCTATTTAAAAATAACTTAAAAGGGGACGACAAAGAGGGAGAACACAATACGTAAGGAGGAACCAGCAGTGAGTCCTAAAAGAACCTGGATAATGAAAAGGTGTTCAGGTGCTTTTTAAAGGTGAGGAGAGAGGAACTTGGATGAAAGTCTGTAGGAAGTGAGTGAAATGGCAGGATCCCCAAACAGTGTGTGGTTTCTGAAAACAGATAACCCCTGCATATTGCATAACCTCATGCTGAAACTTTATTTGTAATCTCATGATGACCACACATGCACTATGTGCGCTTATACTCCCCTCTATACCTTTGTGTTGCTGTCATCTACCGCCCCCCCCCGGGTTCCCTCTCCTCTTTCCTCCCAGACTTTGAATCGTGGCTCACCTTCTTCCTCTCCGATGACATCCCCACTCTCATTCTTGGTGATTTCAACATTCACGTCGACACACCTTCCACGCCCTCTATCTCCCGCTTTCTCTCTCTGACCACCTCCTT
>QEPC01005594.1:0-29743 GCA_003113815.1 Sphenodon punctatus | reverse complement strand
CATCCGCTTGAATGTTTGTTTGTCTTCTCCCCTGTCTCTCCCACTGTCCCCTCTCCCTGTCTCCCCCCCTTTGTCTTTTAGATTGTAAGCCACAGGCAGGGACCGCGTCTAGTTCTATGTTCTGTACAGCACCAGGTCACACGACTGGCGCTATATAAATGTTTATAATAATAATAATAATACAAGTAGAACTGCACTGAATAGTGGAAAAAAACACACACATGTATTTCCAAGTTTCTGAGGAACAGGTCCGAGTGTTCAGACTCCTCAGTAACTCGGCTGAATACTCGGTACTTGGTAAAACAAAACAGAGTGTTGTGGTATAGATGGAACTCTACTGTGTGGTGAATTTGTCCCACAAGTTGCCAGTTAGATAGCATTGGATTATGGTATGCAACCGAGCCATTTCCCCATTTGAATTCTAACAAATCTATTCTTGCCTCCTTTTAGACATTGTACGTCTGCTTTACAAAGCTTTGGGTCTAACTCACATGATGGTATATTCTTCAGATGATTATTGATCAGGGTTTCATTGCCCTGATTATTGGATGGCACACTCTTTCTTGCTTTCATTATTTAATCTGTTTGATGCTTGTACTCATTAGGGACTCTTAGATGATGTTCTAAAAACTAGTAATCATAATCACTCAGGGTAACTATGTGTCAGCAAGAGCCTTAGGAAGCGGCTGTGTTTGGCCTTTCTAATTTAAACAGGAAGAGAGTAAACTGTGTGCTGTAGTACCTAAGCTGTATTTCATTACTAGTGTGGATTCAAGGAAAAGGGCCTAAATAAAATCCTGGGATTTTGGGGAATAAGTTCAGATATGGATTTGAATTTTGTCATTTAAAGCTAGAAATTTATTTTTGTACTAGTCCATAGTTAAATCAACACAGAAATATCACAGGAAAGGGACAGTAGTTGGAGATAGGGATGTGCGAACAGAACCAAGTTCGGAAATTTGGTTCGATTCAAAAATCGAGTGTGGTTCGAAAGTTTGGTTCGGTCGACCGAACTAGTCAAGTTCAGTCAAATTCCAAACCGAGTTCGTACATTCAAAATTGGTGTTTTAAGCTGGTTTTGACCTTCCAAACTGGTTTGGATTCGACCGACCAGTTCAGTCGAATTCGAGCTCGGTTCGCAAGTTCGGTTCAGTCGACCGAACTAGTCAAGTTCGGTTCAAACTCCGAACTTCCAAACTGCGTTCGCACTCCCTAGTTGGAGATCTACAATTCTTTCTTTACCCTTCGCTCCTAGCAGTAAACTCTTACCAGCTGGACTACACAGGAGTCGCATTTTTAACGATGGACCGAGTGAAGGCATTAATTCAGTTTCAGTAGCGTAAGGGCTCATTCACACAACAGTTCTTGGAGTGAGTAGTGGCACAAACCTACATTCTTACGTGACATTAACACCCTGTGTTCTCTGCCAACTGATGCAAAGGGCTTGTTTGCAAGGATCTATCAAGTAGCAAAGGTCTGCTTTCCTTCTCAATACACCTCCTGCTGTTTGTTTGTTTTTTCAACCGCCCCTGATCGCAGACTTGTAGTCAGAGAATCCTAGGGCAGGAACTTCTTCCTTTGTTCCATGCTACATCCAGAACATTGTGTACAAGTGTAACACTGACCTTATCAGTTCTCTTATAGTGGCAGCTACACAAATATTTCACAAGGGTATTCTTCCATGATCTTTGCATTATGGGAAATACCACAGGACAGTAAAGGGCAACTTGTATCACTAATTGATCAATTATTTCCGTGTGTAAATCCCTCCCTGTCCTCCCACCCCACCTCAGTCAGGGTCTGACCTAAAACCTCTTTCTCTTGAAGTCCTATAGCAGGGCCTTCCTTATAGTGCCACCACTCCAGCCTCCTAATTGCTCCTCCTGTTGCTGTATGGAACTTTGTATTTCATTAGCTATGTGCTGTTTCCTGTGCAGCTCCCAGCCACACCTGCCAATCCTGATTGGCTCCCAACAGGCATAAAGCTTGCTGGAAACAACAGGATAGTGGCGGGACATCTATTCCTTTCTAGCTATGACCCCTTGTTTGTCTGTGCTCTACCCTGGCTCTCCACTTTGGTCTGACTCTGTGACATCTCCCTTCAGGTTATGTTCCTTTTTGGGGTTGTCTTCTTCCCCTGGGCCCCTGCCTGTGATATTTTATCACATTCCCCTCTTCTGATCTCCCATGACTGTTCCTTTCTCCTCTGTGTTGTAGGTATGTACCCTGTCCTCTCCCATTAGCTAGGGATGGGAATTTTGGTTTCAGATAGAACCTAAATTGACCAAAAATGACAGGTTTGGATTATTATTTTTTTTAATGATTTTTTTTGTTTCGTTCTAGAGTCTCAGTTCTTTTACATTGTTGTTAGTTTTTTTGTGCATTGTGTCAGTTTCGGGGGGGTTTTCATTGCAAGTTTTTCCCATTGTCTTAAACAGTAGAAAAAGATCAGAAACCAAAAAATTTGAAACCAAAACGAGATCCGAATTTCATAAAAGAACCAAAAAATCTGAAACCAAAATTCCCCCTGGTAGTCTCCCACCTTGCCCTGTGTAGCACTTCTCCTAATCACCATGTGTCTCCTTCCATCCCTGTGTGTGTTGCTTTCTCCCTTCCTCCGCGAACCTGTTTCCCTGGTGCGCTGCACTTCCCCAGGTCATGGTGTGACTCCACTAATCCCTCTGTATGCCCTCTTCCTCCTTTTCCCGTGTCTGTTCTCCCCGGTTTGTGTACCTCCCTAGTTCAGTGAGTGTCTCCTTGAACCTCCGTGCAGACTGTGCCCCTCCTTCTTTCCTACTGTCTGTTTCTCATTATTAGACTTCTCTCCCCCTTATTCCCTGAGGGTCCCTTGCGGTTCCCAGTAGCCCTCATCCCAGTTGTAAGTCTGTGTTCCCTTCTCCTTCAGGGACCATGAAGGCCGCCTGGTGTGCCACGTTGATGATCTTGGCATCACCCAGTGGTGGGGCCAACCACTCATGATTGTAAGGGGCAATTGCTGGGACTTCCTGTGGCTCCTGGCTCCTGGCCACCTCCCTCCCCCCCACCAATAACACACACTTGATCTAGATTTTACATAGTTTGGGGGATGGAAATGTCAGATACAGTAGTAAGTGGTGCTAGTAATGCCCCCTTTTGGACAACCTGGACCCAGTACTGGATGCAGGGATGTTGGGGGCCCTATGTGAAGTAGTGCTGTGGACCCCCCTCCTTACATAGGAATGACAGAAGCACACTGACGCACCCATTAGAAAAAAACACATATGCCTGTAATTTGTGGTGTTTGGTTAAACATATCCTCTTGAGGGATCAGGGCTCCCTGAACTGAAGGCCCATATATTACTCATATATTGTCATAAGCTCCATACATTGGGAGCTCTCTCCTGAATTTCCGTCATCATCTCTACCACGGCCTCATCTCCCAGTATTTAAGGTCCTGTGGAACTGTGATTCTCACGCTCATGTAGTTTTCTTTTTCACAGACCTCATGTATTGGAAGGCGTGTGGTAGCCCCAAATTGTGGGACTCTGTGCTCTTGTACAGTCTAAACTTAGTTCTGGCTCTACCTGGACCCCAGTTTGATACACTCGAGAATTATCATGCATGGGAGAATCCCGTAGTTCCTCAGTGGTATCTCCGACTCTCTCTTCACCGCTAACAAGTAGTCTAAATAAAGGGTGTGCATGAGATACAGCTACAACTTGCTTAGGAGAATTTATGCCATTACTGTTAACTAATGAGCCTGAATGATACAGTTCATGCTATTTTTTTTTATAACCTCATTTAAAGCTGACAGAAATTTCTGTACCCGTAACTCAGGGTCCTGCTCTGAGCTACCTTTGGCAAAGTAATGATGCCAAGTCCTAGAACTTCAATTGCTTTTTAAATGGGACTGAGGGTTAATTTAAGCCATTCAAATAGCCTTACTCAGGATGTACATACATTTACTTTTAATTAAAGTAGTGTCTTAGGAGTCTTTTAAAAATAGAAAAGGATGGGTAGTTATGTGCCAGCTTAATTATGAAATGTTCATGCATGTGACCTAATTATGGCTTGTATTTAGTCATGTAGTGATGTGCTATAAACCCTGGAAAATGCCTCTTCTATCAGAGCTTATCATGATATTTAAATTAAAACTAACCCAAGGCAGAATCCCAATGATAACACCGGATGAAGAGTTCCAGCAGCTATTAGGGTAATAGAAAGCTAACTTAAATTCTAGATCCTTGTTTCATTAGTATGCTCATTGGCTTTAAAGGTTATTATTATACAGGAAATGTAAACTGTATAACTGCATCCCTGTTTTGTTAAGAGATTTCCTTCTCTCTTTTATACATTTACAGTGTGTATGTTTGAGGATGTGCGTATGTCTTTGAATGGGAGTCTCTTAAAGTCCCCCTAAAAGCCATTAGATTGGGTTCTCTGGATCACATTGTCCTACCAGAACTCCATCTGGAGACCCTTGTAGAGTTTCCATGCCAAACCCAAATGTTCAAAAGTCATGAATGGGTAGGGATGGCATTAGGCCTCGCAGAGTTCTAGGGAGGCAGATGAGGGGCAGAGACCATGAACATTCACAGCACTGGTTCTTCCTCACCCCTCCACTCTGTCGGACAGGAAGCTTAGGTATTATTGGAAGGGGCAGATGAGTGGCTGAAGGACCCAGTGTTCTACATGACCAAAAGCCAGTAACTTAGCTGGCCTGATGCTTCCACTCCTTTCTGAGAGGGAGTGAAAGGTGTAGGTAGAGTTGCTACCTCTCCCGGTTTCACCTGGGTTTGGATCCAGAATCTCTGGGTGGAGCCCTGAGCGGTATGCCCTGGGAGAAGGTGAGAAAGTGAGGGTCAAGCCCTGCAGCAGCAGCTTCCCCACTGCAGCTGTTTTAGCAGCAGGAAACATGGCAGCAGGGCACCCCTCTCCCCCTGCAGTGGCAGCAGCGAGGAGTCCTGACATCGGTGCCTGCGGCCCCACTGGTTTTTCCCCTCCACTCATGTCAGCAGCAGGGTGGAAGAGCCAGCACTGTGGGAGCCACATGCACTGGCAGTAGGACTCCTTGCTGCTGCCTCTGCTGCTACTGGAGAGGCATGGGAAGGAGGCAGAGAGGCATCCCGTGCTGCTGCTTCTTATGGGAGTGCACTGTGCAGCTGTGGTAGGGAAGGTGCTGCTGTGAGGCCTGGCCTCTGCTGCTCTACCCATGGCAGTGGCCCAGCACCTGTTGCATCCCATCTTCCCTTCCCTGTTACAAAGGGGCACAGCAAATGGATTACCCCACAGCCTTTCTGATGGTGTAACCCAGGGATGAGGAACCTTTTCCCTCCTGGGGGCTACTTTGAAAACTTGCACAAGCTCCGAGGGCAGCACAGAAGTTGGGGCAGGGGTACTTAAGGGATACCCTGAAGGAAAGGAGGGTCCGAATCATGGATCTGTGCCATGGAACTGTCCCCTATCCTTGTTTGTACGGTCTCCTCTCTGCTCCCTTCTCTTGAGCTTAGGTTTTCAGTGATGGGAGGTAAGAACTGGATTCAGGAAGTGGAAAGGGGACACTTAAAATCTTGCCTCGGGCCACATTTACACCCCCGGGCCTGAGGTTCCCCAGTACTGATGCAACTTGTCCCTCCGGTGGTATGTCATGATGCTCTGCAGGGGTGGGAATTACATCAGAAAGGGGCTGGGGCAATCCCTCTCCCCCCTCCCCCCCCCCCGGGTTGCCATCAACAAAGGTGGGAAGTTGGGAACCTTAGGTGTAGGGCAGCCAGAAGAGAGGCAGTCGAGGCCCCATAAGGCATGGCACTGTCCCATGAACAAGGTACCAGAAATCATGTGACTGGCTTAAACATACTGAAATAATTTTTTTGTTGTTTAAAATTGTTGTACTCTTCTCATGGCTAGACTTGGCAACCCCACCCTTAATCTTTCACTGAATTCCTTCTCCTGTAGTTAATATTCTGAATCGTTTTTATATACCGTGATCTGAAGAGCCCAGGCTTCTATAGGGGATCTCTAGGACACTGGGGATTCTTTAAGATCCATTAAAAACAATGGGAAGCATTTAATTGACTTAGATCCGCCCAAACCTGCTCATCTTTTGGAAGAGATGTAAGGCCTTTTTGTTTGGCCAGGCACTTGGCAGGCTGGACTAGGGTTGAGTGGGATTGGGTAGAAGGGTTAGAAAGAGGATAGGCGGGTAGGGTGGCTTAGAGGTTTAAAACTGTTTTGTTTTTTAAAAATGTTTTGTTCATATATTCGTATGTATATATATTTATATCTTTGTAAGCTTCCCTGAGCCTTTGCAAAAAGGGCAGGGTAAAAAATTGAACAAATAAATAAAATATTAGTCCCCCTCTAACAATGTGCTTTGAAAACATTTATTTCACTATGAAAAAATGTGCAGTAAGGCCAATCTGATTCTCCATTGTAAGAATTTCTACACCACATAACCTCAGTTGCCTAAAACAACCGGCACATTTAAGGGTGGCATTTTAATCAAGGGTGGCATTTATCCTGAGTGCCCATTATCTGCTTAGTGCTAAACAGCTGATCAGTGCCCATTATCTATTCAGCTGATTAAATGCAAGGCCTTGATTAAATGTCTCAGCAACATCAAAGCCATTTATTTGAGGGTGGAGTTTATTTTTAATGCAGGAGCAAGCTCTGGTGCTTAATCAAGGCAGACTTCTAATTTAATTATAGTGTATTGGAAGATTTCTTTAAAAATTCAGTTGCTGCATTAAGCAATTTCAGTTTTTCTTTACCCTGTTTTTATAAGAAAGAGAAAAGCGAATGCAGTTTTCCTGTCTCCTGCATTTATCATTCTTCTTCCCCTCCCCCCACCCTTAATTTTTGATCAAGCAAATCAATTTCAACCAAATTTCAAGTGACAGAAAACCCAAAGATAAGGAGGGTTATAAATAAAAGCTTGAAAATTTTAGATGAACGATTCCTAAAAGCACAGAAACCAAAGAAAAGAAACACTAAGTTTATTTTAAAATCTCATTATTTTTGAGCCAATTTTATTGATCTGTTGGGGCCTGATTTTGAATGCCTGCAGTTGACCCAAGCAGTACTGCATGAACACAGTGTTGTGGGTAAATCAGGGACTACCTAAATGTTCACTACATTTCCCCCGCACCCCATTGCTGCCAATGAAGAAAATGCAGTGAAGACGGGTCCCTTTGCTAGGCTCTTGTATTGTGTAGGAATGCCTTCCTTTAACTTCTATTGCATTTCATAGTAAATCTTGGAATTTAAATGCCATTCCAATAAGATATCTGTACATAGCTCAACCTGTACATAGCTCGACATCTGACTCTCCACTTTTCCAGGTACCACCTATATAAGAAGCCCAGGAAATGTGGAGCCAACAGCCTTCATGCAGGTGCTGAATGGCAACGCATAAGGGCGTTGGCTTTTATGTAACCATTGAGCAGCCGATGAGAAGCCTTGGAGTTAATGGGTGTTTTAACACACATTTCTCCTGGATGTTTGCTGTTGCATCCTGAACTTTCTGTGTGTCTAAATCACTCACCCAGATGTTAAACACACGAATCTTTTAACTTCTGTGTAAAACTTCTTCCAGAACTTTTGTGTGTAAAAAGTTCTCCTGGTACACTGCTTTGCTCCAGGCAGCTGTGGTCACTTGGTTTCCATGGCAGCCTATCATGTCTACAGCTGTGGCTACTTTAGGCTGCCTCAGGGGAGTGTTTGTGTGAAGAATGCATCCAGGAACTGCCTCCGGGCAGTGTGCGTGTGTGAAAAATGCATCTGGAACTTATTTGTGGACTTGCAAACCCAGAAGACTGAAAAATCCGGAACTTTAACGTGTGTGTAAAAATGCCCAATGTGTTAGATCTTTTATGTGTGTGTGAGAGAGATTGGGAAATATTGTTATGAGGGGGATGGGCAGGCGTGGAAGAGATGAGGGCTATACCACGTACCCCTGGTATGAGGGGGGTATGGGCAAGGTTAGAGGGACTTAGGGTTATGCCACGGTTCCCTGGAGAGCGTGGTATCGGCAGGGGTGGGAATAGGGTTGTGTGGGATGGGGTGAAGAGGTTAGGGAGAGGGTTAGTTGGGTGGGGGGGTCTATGGTTTTTTTAAAAATTGTTTGTTTTTAACGTGTTCCTATGAATGGATTTTTAAAGTATTTTTGTTTGTAAAATTGTAACATTTCTGTTTGTAATATTATGTATATTTTTTGTAAGACGCTCTTGAGTCCTTTTGAAGAAGGGTGGGATATAAATAATAATAATAAATTAATTAATAAATAACTAGGGCTGGAACCCGGTCTTTGGAAAACTTGGGAATTCAGTATTATGGTATTTGGTTCCGAAAGGCCCAATTCCAAAGTTCTGAGGACCAAGGCCTTTATTTGGGAAACTTTGGAAACTGCTGCACGCATTAGGGGCTGGTGGACAGTTGAGCTTCTTCTAGAAATGAAACTTAGGGCCATATTTGGTGGGGATGGGGGTATGGAAGAAGACAGATGAGTGATGGTAAGCCAGATGACAAGTTTTGATTGTCTGCCCAAGCCAGATGGCAAGCTTTTGATTGGCTGGCAGGGCAAAATAAAAGTGGCTGCAGTCATTTTCCATTCTCTTTGGTGAATTTGGCTGCACTGCATGCTACAGTGTTGCTGGATCTGTCAGTAATCGGCTGGGAGTGGGGAAGGGAGAGGGTATGATATGGTATGATTTGTCCAATCCATAGGGTCAATGCTGGGGGATAGGAGTTAAGTTTACCTTTGCCATGCCATGCAGGTTTTTGGTGTTGTTTTTTTTACAAAAAAATAATAATATTTGGGTGCCACATTGCTTCTAGTTCTGCCTGCTGCTTGGTTGGCACTTGACACCATGAGACCAGAGGGATCTCTCTGCCTGGTTCCACTTCCCCTTGCCTGGTCTGTTTGTTATGAAATAATTAGGCAGTTTGGCCATGGTCAGAGGAATAAGAAAGATGAGGCCTGAAGAAACTCAGCCCAGCTAAGGATGTTTTTTTCTTGAGATGATGTATATAAGAAGGATTATGGGAGAAAACAGTAACCAGGTAGATTCCAGGAACCCATACTCTAGCAGAGAACATGAGCTGGTCAAGGACAGAAGATAAGGCCAGATGGCCAGTATCTCTGATAAGAAAAGGGAGGACTGAAAGGAAGGAAGCTTGCCCCAGCAGATCAGATCAGCAACTGGAAAATAGAGAAAAACTCCCAAGTGCCAATTGTCTTGAATTGCCTAATACATATTCAGAGAGGTCTACTCTACTCTGAGGCAAGAGAGAGACAGGATCTTCCAAGTGATAAAGATACGAATGAAGTCAACAAATGGTCAACTGATTGCCACACCTGGCACGTTCAAAGAAGATGGTGTAATGAAGGAACTTGCAACAACATGTATTTTTAATTAATGACAACCAAAAGTCTGCCTACAGTAAAACTATAAAAGAGAACACCAAGGACCTAATCTCTGTCTCAGCGCTTGTGAGCCTCGTGGGCTGTTGACCCTTTTCATCGCTCTCAAAGATCCAGAGACTCCTTTCCATCTATCTCCTGGGCCACCTCCTCTGAACCAGCTCACGTCTCTGATAGTGGCCATGGACATGTAAGATATCCTATGATAGGTTACTGGGGTTCTTAACTGGTAATATTGCGATGTCCAGGTGCTATGTGTCTATTCAGTAAAATTGTGTTGTACCCACATACATTGACTTGTTAATTGGTGACCTTCAATCCCAGTTGGGGTAAACTGAGGTATAACAAACCCATTATATTTCCCAACATGTTTAAGTTACCAGTGCCACAGTACCAATGCCATGCCAAGACTAGAGGGTGCCCCAGGGGGTAGGGGTGAATGTCTAGTTTCTTTCTTGTGGGCATTATAATTTTGTTTGCTGGGTGGGCTGGCTGGCTTTTGGTGGAATTTTTATTTCTCCATGTAGTTGCAGACTGTTTTGTGGGTTTGTGTGTGTTGTTTAGGCTGTGGCATGGGCATGGCACAACAGAGCCTAATTGTAAAGTATAACCTCTACTGCTCTACCAGTTTTTGGAACCATGTGGTCAGACTGGGATCTCTGTGCCTGGCTCCACTTCCCTTTTCCTGGTCTGTTTAAGTTACCAGTGCCACAATACCAATGCCATGCCAAGAGGGGTGTCCCTGGGGTGTGTGTGAATATTTGATTTCTTAATTTTGTGACGGCTGGGTCCTGGGCTTGCTTGCTTTTGGTGAGATTTATTTCTATGCAGTTGAAGACTGTTTTGCGGGGTTGTTGTAGTCTTCTTGAGCGAATTAATCTTTACATCTTTGCTGCATTTAGATTTTAAAGTGCGATACTCTTTAATTGCATATACTCCCACCATCCATTAACTGTAACACTTGAATAATAAAATATTATTTTGCAGAGAGACACAATCAATGTAAATCACTTATTCAAAGCTTTAGTTGTATTGCTTCTAGTGTTACTGAAATTAAAAGGCAATATTTACAAAAGGCTACCACTCCACAGCATCCAATAATCCACACTGACTGTAGTAATTTAAACCACTTCAGATTACCCTCCACTAAGGCTGAAATGAGAATCAATTTGATTTTTAGGAGATCTCACCAGGATCTTGCTAATGTTTTGAGATTCTTGTGAGGTTCTTACCTAACCCTCCCACCCATGTGCATGCACAAAATGGCCACTGGGACCATTCTGCACATGCACAGTTCTTTTCCAATATGGTGCCGGCGGTGTCACTGCCACTTTGGAAGGAGGGAATCTGGTTTGTGCATATGCAAATGGCTGCTTTGCATGTGCAAAATGGCTGTTCTTTTCTGAAATGATGGTGATGCTGCTGGCACCATTTTGGAAAAGGGATGCACATGTACAGAACAGCCCTGGTGAAGCACCAGCCTGATTAACCCCTGGGTGACCTGTCCATCTAAAGGCAGCCTGCCAGTTGTGCAGGCAGAGCAGGCCAGGCAAACCGGGGCACCAGCTCGAAGCAAAGCAGCGGTCCATCTGATGCGTGGACCCATGCTGCTGCTCTGCTTCCAGCTGGCCGTTGTCCCCGGAAACACCATAGCATTGCAGGCACTCAAGTCCGCAATTCTATGGTGTATATGTAGGGAACCTGCTGTGTCCATCTGATCCAGACTTAAGTTGGACAGGCAATGGTAGACATGGGATGCACCCCCAGAGCAGCTCTGGGGGCGGATAACCTCGCATCTGTCTGAAAACACCCAATTCAAGTTCAATTCAATTTCAATTTATTGTTCACAGTAAAAGAGCTATAACAAAATACCCACATAAAAGGACAGACAAATGAGAAACACAGTACACAAAATAAAATATAATAAGAGCAAAACCAATGAGTTCCATTACAGGTGATATTTAAATATAAATACCCCTTAGCTTAACCTGGAGCTCCAAAACATACAAGGACAAGAAATCATTAAAAAGAAGACTCAAGTATGGAGGTAACCCCTAGTTCAGGAAAACTCCAGGGAGGACAAAGACTGCATATAATAGGGAAATGACTAATTGCACAAAGCTTGGCATCGCTGTTGGCTAGGGGAAAAAAAAAATCTGGTCAGTAAGACTAGGACAAGGCAACTGAAAACCAAGGGTGGTAGATCTAAAGATCCACAAAACCAGATCACTATCTGAGAGTAGCAGTATACAACGCCTATAGTACTTCAGAGCAAACAAGACCATAATAATCCTTTCAGATTCCATCAGTAACCTCAGGATCCACTGTTAATTTAAATCTATAACTAGCAATTCACTACATTCGTTTTCATCCTTCTCATCGCCAGAAGGAGAAAAAAAGCAATTGCTTTAGTTGATCGAGTGTCAATTGCTAATAGGGTTTGTTTCATTTTCTCATCAATAGATATCCTTACATCTTCGAATAATGGATCTATCCATACATTTCTAAGGTCAACATACCTGGGACAGGTAAAAATAATGAGTCAGCGTTTCCACTTCTTGAAGATTACAGGCACAGCGTCTATTGGCAAGTGGAATTCGCTCTCTCCTGCCACGAATGACCGCAGTTTCAAACAATTCAAACCGTATCAGAGTAATTACTCTTCTTAACCATGGGTCTGTAGTCTGAAGCAAATATTGTTCTAAGGAAACTTGCTGCTTAACTTCAGCTTATTCCTCTTAACCATTTCCAACTCTCTCTTAACAGCCAGAAGCTTGACCTTAGATTTGATAAAATCTCTATCCACAATGCCTTCACAGAGTCCATTCCATACAACAGGTATAGAAATGGCAGTGGTCAATTTTTTAATCCCTGCCCACCACTGATACTGGACACTACCCAGATGTTGACTTTGTTCTGAGAAGCATTTGAGCACCAAAGTGGAGGAGTTACCAAGTGACAATTTCCTCAAATAAAGCAGTGCCCTAAGATTGGCCTGGGCTGCTACTGGCAGGAAACCTGTTTCTGCACGGAGCATTGTCAGGGGGTTGCTCTTGGAGCTCTTAATATGCTTCTTAACAAATCTCCAGCCTATTTGTGTATCCAGAAAACACTATTTCAGCCCCATATAGAGGTTGGGGCAGGACCCCGGTTGTAAAAATATCAAGTGTTTGCTTAGTACTTGCTATAGGTGAGGAATAATGCAGCCGAAGCATGCTTGCAAGCGATTGTGTCACCTTAGCCACCAACTTTTCATCACTGAACTTCTATGAATGCGAAGATGCAAATACTAGTCCCAAATAGGTATAAGAGGATGTCTGGAGAATTTCAAGAGAGCCGATATTCCATCTATATTTTGGGCAATTTGTCGCAAAGCACATTACTTTAGACTTGTCTAAATTTACTGTCATAAGAGTCTTTACAGTCACAAAAATCATTCAAGGCATCCAGACACTGCTGGAGGCCCTGTTTTGTTTGCGACAGTAAGACAATGTCGTCGACAGAGCATTATTGAAAGAGGTCTATTCCCTATTAGAGGCGGGGTAGAGTTAAGAGCCTCCACCATCCCCACCAGCTCATTTATAAACAGATTAAATAGGATTGGGGCCAGTAAACAGCCTTGGCGGACAGCACCCTGCTGAAGTGGGAAAGTTTTGGTTATTTTCCCACTTAGATCAATCCAGACCACTGTGCTGGAGCTACTATACAAATTTATTATCACCTCTAGCAAGTGGGGATTAATCCCCAACTTTTCCAGTTTACTCCACAGAATCCTCCTGGCGACAGAGTTGAAGGCTTTGGACAAGTCAATGAAAGCTACAAACAGTTTGGCTCTTTTTACGTTGACATATTTATCAATAATATGATTAAGAATAAAACAATTGTCTATAGTTGATCTCCCCTGGCGGAAGCCTGATTGTTCCTCAGCCAGGAGTGATCGCGCTTGTACCCAGTCTTCCAGCATCCCCAAAAGGGCACAAGAATATATTTTACTTATAATTGGTAATAAACTAGTCGGTCTATAGCAGGCTGGATCTTTTGAGTTACCCTTCTTGAATATTGGAATGATAACTGCCAAATTAATGACCATAATTTAGGGATACCTTTGGAGTGATTAATTGCAGAGAAAAACTTTGCTAATACCGGGGCCCACCAGATAATATTATCTTTAAATAGTTCTGGCAGCAGGCCATCTACACCCGCTGCCTTCCCTGGTCTAAGTCTGTTCATAAATTCAACAACCTCCTTTTCTGTGACTCTAGAGAGGATGGCATTAGCTGGGGCATCCGCTAGTGTATAAAAATCCAAATAATCGATCTGATCTGAACCCAACTTAGAATCATGGAATAATTCTGAATAGAATAAAATCCATTGATCTTCTGAGAAATAAGAGTATTCAGAACCCCTGCCCTTATATTGCCAATGCCTAACAATTTCCCATAATTTAGTGGAGTCATGTATTCTAGCTGCTACCTGCAATTCGGCCCACACTTGCAACCACTTTGCTGCACATTTAGTTCTCAGCAATTTATGATATTTCCTTCTTTCCGAGACATAAGCTTCCCAATTTATTCTCAAGTGCAGTCTAGTCCAGATTCTCCTCACTTTATTCAGATGTCTCTCTGCTTTTCTACAATCGTGATCGTACCAGGCATTCATATTATGACTTTTTGTAGATATAAGTGGTGGACCTATCTTGGTAACAGACAGTATCAACTGGTCCATAATGGAAGAAAGTAAGTTACCTATTTCAGAGTGAATAGCCGTCTTTAAAACTGCTTCCCGAAGAGTGAAAAAATCATTACTATATAATGACTGAGTTATTTTGGATGAGATCAGAGAATCCCACTTAACGGGTAGTCTCATATATAAAGCTGTAGAGCTGAGAACCATAGGAGGTGAAGTAGAAGTAACTAGTAAATCTAACTGAATAGGAAAGTGATCGCTCTCTGACCTCTGTAAAACCACCAGATCTTTGAGTATACCAAAGTTCTCTGGGGAAATTAGCATATAGTCAATGACACTAGATCCTATAATAGAGTCATAGGTATAATTACCAAGAGGATCTGAGGAAGTTCTTCCATTGATAGCTATTAATCCTGCCTCTATTAGTAATTGAGATAATTTATTCCCCTGCTTATTAACTACAAGAACTTGTGAATGGCATGAGGGTACTTTAAAATATGATTGTAAAACAGAGTCTACTGTGTCCCCAGATTGGGAACCTATCCTGGCATTAAAGTCGCCAGCTAATAACACCATCGCATTGGGATGGGATGAACGAAAAAGCTCAATTGTATATCTAAGTTGCTCCCAAATCTCTGGTGAATAGTAGCGTGATGATTCCAGAGGGATATAGATATTAAAGATTAGATAGTGCCCAAACTCAGGGGCATTCAACTCCAAGACCAAGCAGTTCCTCAATGCCACTGGTATTAACTTACTACTAGTCTGGAGCCTAGTAGAAAGAAATGTCAGCACACCCCCAGAGGGACGGCCTTTCTTTCTAACTTTGAATGCAGGGACAGAGAAGACCTGGAAAGCATAAGGTTTCCCCTTCTAATTTTGAGAGCTAAGATTAATAAATTCCACCCAATCTCTATCTGTCAACTTGGACTTGATACCTTCAACATTCCAAGAGATACAGGATAGGCTATTTGCCTGCGATAGTCAAACGTGAGAAGATTCTACAGCCTTAGCTGGTAGTGGAAGGGCATCAAAATTTGTAGCAAATTGGTCCATTTTGGGGGAATCCTTCTCCAACTCAAAGGCATTTGTTCCTAAATTAATAGTGCCATTAAAAATAACTGTTTGCTCATTGCACGACTCATTGCTCGAGAGTAATCAGCCATATCCATCGAAATAGAAGCTGCATATATTTCAGATAAGCATAGACTCAAGGGGGACTCTTGTCTAATATTACTCTTAGGGCTCAGGTCATCTATTAGGCCAGAGGCATCCAAGGTTTCCCACCTGGAGGAGGGCTTGGCACAATTTGGTAGATGCTGAGAAAGGGGGCCCAGATTTTGTAAATATTCATAATCCTCAAGAGGGTCAAGGATAGCCCTAGCCAGAGTGTTCTCCACCCTCTGGATAAATATCCCCGTGGCCTTTAGGTGCCTTCGAGCATTCCATAAATCAAGCATTAGTCCCTTGTGTTTAAAAGCTAGTTCCCACCTCCAAAACCGCCCCCTATCCAAAAGGGGTTTATGCATAACTAGTTCGGAGGGGGAATGAAAAACACCCATAACTGACTGAAAGAATTCAAATAACGAGTCCGTCTAGTGTTTTCTGCTTTATAAGAGGGTGCTTCCTTTTCTTGTTTAAATAGAGTACTATAGCTGAGGACTAATGTTCTTTAGTTTCTTGTGATCATACTTTCTTGAATATAGGTACCCAAGGTTTATTATAAGAGGGTTTAGTATTATTAATATTGTCATTATTACTATTATTACTATTATCATCTTCTCCTCTACTCAGAGCAGAGAGGGGTTTGTCAGCTGTTCTTTGTTGATTTTCTCCTATAGGAGCATGGAAGGTCCTAATAGGGGCCATGGGACTTATAAGTGCCTTGGTACTATCTTCAGTTAGAGTTTGAGACTCTTGAAGAAGGCTCGGCCTGCCGGCATCATTACCAGCACCTTCTTCCCTTTGCTGGACCGTCTTATATATAATCTCTTTTGTTTGTGTAGTCACATCCAGTTTGGTGGCCAGAGGAGAAACATCTCTAATAATACTAGTAGGCATTTTACTAAACTCTAGCCACAGTCCTCCCACAAGTATCTACACTGAGAAGAGCAATTCATTCGAGGACTCAATCTTTTCTTCCAGCTCTTTAAATCTGGTGTCAGTGTCCAATTCTTGTCAGATACTAAAATCTTCAAATTTTTGGTTTAACAGAGCTAGCCATCGCTCAATGTTCATTAGTTGGGACCCCATATCAAAATTGACCTCCAAATATAAATCCCTAGATAGATGAACTTCTGATGGAGAAGTGACATTGTTGTCTGCTAAATTCACCTCTTCCTCTGGTCTGGAGGATGGAGGGAAGAAAGAAGTCAATGTTGAAGCCTTGGCACTACTAAGGCCTTTTTCTGCAGATGCTATTTCATCTCCTAGGCTAAGATGATTCCTCAAATTATGAGACCTTAATTCCATGGTACTAAACATGGCAAGTAATAAATTATACAAAAAGAAAAAAACTATTAGAAGTAAAAATACCAATAAATCTCAACAAGGTGCATCCAAAACAAGGTTTGTCAGTTAATCTGCTATAAATCAATAGCTAGTACCCAAACCATAACAATTTATAATTATAAATTTAAACATTCCCTAATTGGGGTCAGTCAAATAAATTTGGCAATATTACTTTAACATAATAGATGAATATACATAACAACACAAGGCCACTATTACAATTTCATCTTCTAAGATTCTTGAAAAAGAGGCTAACCAAGTCTTCATCAAACCTACCCTACGTAAAATATATTGTGGCTGACTTAACCCCTGGAGACTTGCCACACCAGTTCTACCATCAAGGGTTCAATAGAATGACCACGGTGTTAAGGGGAGTCAGAACCAGGTAACCTCAAACACAGCAGGGAGAGTCCAAGTTCTTAACAGGGCCCCTAGGGCCTCCTTTTCCACAAGGGTAATGATCCCACTGGCAGCTCCTTCTGCTCTTTCTACGTTGCTTCTCTAACAGGGGCTTCAGTCTGGCAAGTCACTCCTCTTGCAAATAGCGTGCCACCTCTGCCTCCTCAGCCCCGCTAATGGTACCGCCAATGACTGCTTTGCCCTTTGGCGGTGCCCTGATAATAAAGGTACCTGGAGAGAGGAGACACAATTAGCAGCCAGGTGAGGGCAAGAAGCCTCCCTGCAGCTTCTGCTTTCAGCAGTCAAGCTCTCCAGGCGGCTTCCACATCACAGATCCCACAGCCCTGAAAACACCCATTGATACTGCTCCCGTGGCCCCCACAAGGCTCTAGCAGCAGTGACATAGACTTCCATTGCTCCTGAGGGAGCCGTATGAATATTCTGACAGACAGCCAGTTCTAGCAAGAGCCTCAGTACAGGTGCCCAAGAGTTACATGTGGCTCCCAAACAGTCATTTGTCCACCTCTGGTCTATTAGAGCAAGACAATGATTTCCTATGGCGAGAAGCTTATGCTTTCACTCAGCGCTTGTAATCTTCGCTATCCTTCAGCTTCTCCTTCCAGATTAACTTTTGATCCTACAGACCATTTCCAGCCAAATTTGGTAGATAACCAGAAAGCCCAATGGTGGACCCCAATTTTCACAACAGTAGGTGTACCAAGTATTGCCCCATATCTAGTCAAACATCCCATTGACTTACATTTAAGCATTTCCCTCCTTCTTGGGAAGCTAGGGTTCATTAGTTCAGGTCATTGGTGCATGGAACTGCTTGTCTTCAGAACAGTTCATACGGGTAGGGGTGGGTTAAAGCTTTCATAAATAGGATTACAACTCTAGCACATTTTCCATGTGACAGCTTTGTGTGAGTGACGGCAGCATTTGAATGATGAAAAGCATATTAAATTGAAATTGACTGCTGTCCTCAAATGAGTGCAGCTCTGCTCTTCTAATAAGTTTCATGCAGACTTCTTTAAAACGAGAATTAAAGGCATACCTCTGCAAACCTACAAGGGTTTCTGAAAAGCAGGAAACACTTGTGGCTAACAACTTGTTGTTGCTCCAGCTTCTACTTACTAGGTCTTGCTTCCTTGGAATTGAAAACCTGTATCACTCTTGCAATTCTTTGCCCTAACAATTGAAGTCAATGAGGATTATTCCTCTAAATTAAAAGTTTCAGTGGGCATTGAGCCTCATTCTCACAAGATTGAGCTGAGATTATCACCAGGGGCGGGCCAAGTATCCAGAAGGGGTTGTTGTAGCAAAGGAAAAGCCCCTGCTTTGCCATACAAAACAGTCAAATATACTCCCCATACTGAGAAAAACCCCGAGGAAGACAAGAGTCTTTCAGCTATTGCAGGACTACGAAAGTAAATGACTAGGTGTCTTATATTGCCTTTTGCTGGAAGGTAAAAAAAACGGACAATGTGGGAGGGCAAAAGCGCCCAACCCGTTATATCTGTGATGTGATGCACTATTCGCAGTTTAGACTCCCAGGGGGGGAGTAGGCCAAATTGAAGGGGATAAACTGTAAAAACCATCACCTCTGGTATTAAGTTAAGGTTCCCCCCAACACCAGATGGCTGATCTGTAGGGCAGAAATGGCCCAACCCATGCAAGGAAACAGTTTGAGTAGCCTGGTCCAAAGTTGACGGACCAGGCCCTCCCTTATCCTTACTGAGATCAGCGATCCACTTTTCTAGCCCAACTAGTTGCTGCCGAATATCCTGAAGTTTACCATCCAGTTCCTTCATTTGTGGTGTAAGCACAGAAAATGCTTCTTCCACCTGTTGTAGATGGTAAGAGACTAGTGCCTCCTGCTGTTTAGAGGGGGCGGATTTCAATTTAACTGGATAATTTAAAAACTGAATAGGAGAACTTCCTTTATCTGCATAGATGTTGGCTAACCACCCCGATGCCCCCTGTACCCCACTCTCCTGACCTTGGGAGGGTAAAGACAACAGCCCAACATTTGTGACCTGAGGCTCCAAGTTCCTCTGACCACAGTTTGGGGAACTGAATATTGTAGTGCCCCCCTCCAGATCAGGGTTAAGTGGAGGTGGGCATTGAGAATCAGGGTGATCCATACAAGTCTGCAATGGATGGCTATCCCGATCCTGACCAAGAGGCTGCATAGTTGAAGAAGACTGGGAGGGATTTCGGGCCTTGGCACCCACTGCCCGCCACCTTTCCCCCAGTTCCCTAAAAGCCTCAGCACTAGCTAATAAGGAATTGGGTTGGATCTGCAAAGATCGCTTAGAGAGCCCAACTCCGATGTCTATAAATTTGGCCTCATGATCCTCAGCAGCATTGGGTAAAACAGGAGGCTCAGGCATTGCAGAGCTAGATGGTAAAACCGGCTCAGCCCTGGGCAAGCAGTTAGATGTAGGCTGAGGGGAAGTCCTCTGCTGAAGACAATCCTCCAATCGCATCTGCCCAGCACGCGCCCTTGTAGTTACTCCTGATTTCCTCGTCATTTTGCCCTTCTTAGTCATAGTAAATAGCCGAATAGTCAATCCCAGTATCAGAATCCTTCCAATAACAGGGCTCCAGAATCCCTCCCTCCTGCGTTCCCGATCTACAGCAGCACGGTATAGCAAGATATTGGAATGGAGAACACTCCATTCAATGGGCTTTTCTCTGTCCAGAGATGTGGTCTCTTCGGTGGCCAACAGCCACCTCTGGCAGCCTCTCCAGTAGATGTGCTCTCCTCAATAATCAAGAGCAGACTGTCCCTGTGTTGTCTGTCCAACCACTTGTCAAGGGGGGGCACCCACGCCCACACACAGCCCCACCAACGGCCCCGACAACGGCCAACACCCTTTGGTGTCACTCAAGGACTGACGCCCAAGGGCCCCAGCCTCTGGATAATATACCTGGGGGTGGATGGAAAGAGCCAATTAATAGGTGGGAGGGCTCCACTCGTGGTTTCCCCTGCAGAGTCTCCTGCTCCTAGCCCCTCCTCTCCCAGCTGGTCCCACTCTGAGTAAAATCTAGTGGAAAGGATAGCTTTTTAAAAAGCCATTATTTATTATATGTAAATCTGGTGTGCTACACACCTCAACCTGACGAGGGATCGGTGCACAAAGAGGGCATGTTCATACAAAACAGTGCTTACCTCTGGGTAGATTCATCTGGCTGATACTCAATGGAGGGTACATTTTAAATTACCCCTTGCTCCATGTTATTAGATATAAAAATGGTTGTTTATATAAACACTACCAATATTTTGGGCACTGAGCAGTTGTGATTAGAGCTGCAATCAGGTACCCAGCCAGTTGGGCACCACATCAAATTTGGTGTTCTTGACGCGCTCCGGTCATGTTCGGGCACCAACTGGTGCCCAAGCATAATCCAACAGGCTACCAGATGCCCTGGGTTGACTCGCCTCACCGGCTTTGTTTCTGCTCTTATGCTCCAGACTGCTCTCTGCTTCTCCCCAGCCCATGTGCCACTAAGCTGAGCGGTGCATGGGCCGAGAAGAAGCAGGGAGCAGACAGGAGTCCACAGCAGCTGTGGCCTGGCCTGTGAGGCAAGTCAGTCCAGAGCAACAGGTGTCAGGATTGGTATTCTGGGGTGTATCGCAATGCCCTGTAATACCTGCATTATTTGGGCATCTGGTACCCAATGGGGGACTGAGTATCCCACTGGGTGGCCACTGGGGGTGTCCAAATGTGGGTAAAATAATAACTGATACAGCTTTAGTTGTGATTAAATAAAGGTCCCTGCCCTGAGGGTCTTATAATCTAGAATGGTCAAGAGCAAGGAGACAGGAGTAGCAGCACATAGACAGAGAGAAGTTTACATTTATGTAGCTGAGAAGTTGCTGGTACACATTCTTTGCTTACAAGGGGGATCCTGAAGGATGAGATAGTATAAGAACAAGCTTAAATAAGAGTAATCTTTGGGGGTGAGGAGCTAGGGAAAAGCCTGACAGAAGAAGTAGGTTTTTAGGAGGCATTTGAGGGTTGGCAGAGAGGGGTTTCCAGGTATAGGAGACAGCACAGGTGAAGGGGCAAAGATGGTTTAAGGAGTAAGAGACTCTGGGGCAGGTGAATGGTGGCACACAATGTTAGCATGGTAACTTTTATATAAGCATAAATGACCCCATATCACCTCAACATCATCCTTCCACACTCTGGATTGTGTGGAGATGTTTTTTTAAACCTTTGTAAAACTTGACATGTATTAATGTGTTGTATGATTGCTCCTATCTGAGAATGTGGAGCAGGGGATGATTCTACCTTCCATCTTGAATTACTCCTTTGTAAACTACCTGGGGGTAAACACTGTTGAACTTGAACTTACTGGGTTGCATGAGCCAGTGTAGCCTAGTAGGTAGGGAATTCGGCTTGGTCCTGGGAGATGATGGTGCAAATCCTGTAGCTATGAAATCCTGGGGTGGCCTTGGACAAAGGAGTAGGGGTACTTTTAGATGGATGCAGGACTGGCCACCCCTGGAGCTGCACCCCTGAGTCCAGTCCCTCCTGAGTCAGGTTAAAATGGACCCATCAGGTTCCCTGTGTTCCACTCATATGGTGCCCTACACTGCACCATAGATTTGTGGGTGGATCACCCGATGTTCTAGACTGCCATCTGCGATCCTGTGGGATTGCCCCGGGCAGTGACTGAATGGAAGAGGAGCTTTAGTGCGAGTCTGCTGAGCAAATGGACTGCAGCTCTGCCTCAGACTGGTGCCCTGGGTTTGGTCAGCTTGCTCCACCAAACCGGTGCTCCGGGATGTTCTGGATCACCACAAGTGGGTCTGGAGCGGAGCAGGCACTGCTTATTCCACTCCAACCTCTGGCAGTGCACCTTTTTATTTTTATTTTTATTTTTTATTTTTTTATTTTTCAAATGTTTATTTTAAAATTTCAGTTTCCTTGTACATACATGTATACAATCAAAACAGTAACAAGAAAATTAACCTCACTCATCTACCAACATTGTCCCATCTGGTTGAGCTCTCTTCTTTGCAAGGAAACAAAAAAAGCTTCCTGAAAAGGACCTCTCCTTCTCCTCCTGGTAAATCCATCACAGTAATTCTGTTAGAATGAAGACCTGTCAAAACCATAGCCATCTCTTTGTTCTTTTAAGAATCAAATAGTGTTCCGTATTCTTCTTTCTTCAGCTCCTTTCCTTCTATTACCCTTATGATTGGAGCCTATGTCCTCTCAAAGTCCCATGCTTTGTCATGTATGCTATGGTGGAGCTTCTCCATTGTGAAAGTGTACCATAGCCTATTAACCCATTCTGCTATAGCAATCTCTTCCAGTGCCTAGCAATTACATTTAACGCAGCTAGAAACATTACCTTGCAAGACTCTTGGGGAGACTGTTTATTTCTTCCTCCTGGGTATAAACCCAACAGTGCCAACTCTGGCTTAAATGGGATTAGCTCCCCCGATGCCTCATTTACCTTTTTCCACACCTTGCCCCAGAAAACCTACACCTTGCTGCAACCCCACCAACAGTGCATGTAATCACCTCTTTCCCCACATCCTCTCCAGCAGAGGCCTTTCTCGTTAGAGATTCCATGACTGAGTCTTGTTGGGGTTAAATAGAATCTTAATACTAGCTTGATCTGGGTTTCTTTCACCTCCAGTGAGTGTGCACATGAATTCATATGTTGCCAGATCTTTTTCTTATCCAGCTCCCCAATTTCAGTGTTTAGGTCTTTACTCCACTTTCTTAGGTATGCTATAGAATCATCATAAAGAAGGTTCTTAAGTTCTTTATATATCTTCCCAACTCTCCCAGCCATCTTGTTCTGTTTAAACAGTATTTCCTCAATCTTAAATGGTTCCCTACTAAAGCTCTCCTTGTTTTGTGTACATGTTCCAAAGTGTTGTAGCTGGAGGTATTGAAAGGGGTCTATACTACCTTGGATAATTTCTTCCAGTTTCTTATGTGACACAAACTTCCCCCCTTTAAACAGTTGCTGCATTCTGTTCACCCCCTTTGATTTTAACTTCTTCCTTAAATTTGGGGCCAGTTTCTGTTCTCTGCCTTGTATAGGGTCTAGTCATGTGTACGAGTAGAATCCCCCTGTCATTTTCAGCTTCTTTTGCATTCTTGTCCAATAATTTTTGAGCATGTTCGCAAATGGATGTCCCTCTCTGTACTCTCTCCTAATAAGTCCTCTGTCCACTATAATATCTTTCGGGGATTCAACCTGGAGCAGTTCCTTTTCCAGGTTCACCCACTCTGGGCCCTCTTGCTCACTATACCAATCATACATTGCATTCAGGAATGCCGCCATATGGTATAGTTTTAAATCTGGTAGATTGATCCCTCCCTTTCCCTGCAGGCACCTTAAAGCTAGTTTTTTTTTTTATTCCTGGCTTCCTTCAATTCCATATTATTTCCCTCATCAGGAGATCATTCATTCTATAAAAGGAGTTTGGGATCTGGATAGGCAGGGCCATGAATCTATACAGGATCTTTCGTAAGATGATGATTTTATAAAGATTGACCTTTCCCAGCCAGGATACCATCACATTTTTCCACCGTTTAACCTCTTCTCTTAGCTTCTGCATTAGTGGGATGAAATTAGTAGTATATAAGTCTTTTAAGTTTTTGGTAATTGTGACTCCCAGATATTTAACTCCTGATTTTGCTACTAGGAATGGAGATGTTTCTTTAAGCTTCTCTTAATTCTCTCTACTATAGCCAAAAGTTAAAGCAAAAGATTTTTCTTTGTTTATTTTATAGCTCGAGATTTCCCCAAACATGTCTATCACGTTAAGAAGCTCTGGTAAGGAAGCTTCAGGTTTTGCCAGATAGATGAGCAAGTCATCCGCATACAGTGAAAGCTTCTCGGTGTGTTTTCCAATCTGAATTCCTGCAATTTTGTTGTTTTGCCTTATCGCACACGCAAGCACCTCCAGTACTAAATTAAAGAGCAGGGGTGAAAGCGGGCATCCCTGTCTCGTGCCTCTCTGAATCTGAAAATATTCCGAAAGGTTGCCATTGATCATTAATCTTGACTGGGGATTTTTGTATATTGCCCTTATCCAATTCAAGACGTTACCCTCAAATCCCATTTTTTCTAGAACTATAAACAGACAGTCTGGCTCCACAAAATCAAAGGCCTTCTCTGCATCAGCCGAGATGATCATGGCCGGGGTCTTTTGACTCTGTAGTGCGTGTATTATATTGATAGTTCTCCTAATGTTATCCTTCCCCTGCCTACCAGGAATGAATCCTGATTGATTTTTGGGAATTAGCTCACCCATTAGCGCCCTTAAACTGGTGGCCAGAATTTTTGAGAACAATTTAAAGTCCGTATTTAATAGAGAGAGAGGCCGGTAGCTGCCACATTGATCTGCCTGTCTTCCTGGTTTGTGTATTAGGGTGATCAGAGCCTTATAAAAATCCTGAGGCATCTCTTTCTGTCTCAGTATATTATTGAATACCTCAGTGAGACAAGGAGTCAGAGTTGGAGCAAAGGCTTTGTAGAATTCGTTAGGGAATCCATCAGGCCCCCCAGTCTTGCTCTTTTTTGAAGCTGCTATTGCCTCACTCACCTCTTGTTCTGAGATTGGTGCATTCAGGAAAAGACCCTGCGTTTTGTTTAGTTTAGTTTAGGAAGTTGTATATTCATTAAAAAGGCTGCAATTTTAGCCCTGTCTGGAGTCTGAGAGGTGTAAATGCCCTTGTAAAATTCTACAAATGCCTCCTGTATGTGTGTGTTGTCTGTACCCCTTTTTCCCTTTGCATTTTGGATCACCGGTATGTATGCTTTCCTTTGTTTACTTTTGACTAGCCTTGCCAGGGTCTTTCCTGCTTTATTATTTGTCTCATAGAAGTGGCATCTGATTTTTTGTAGTTGATTTTTTATTCTCTCAAGCTCTGATATATTAATAATTTCTCTATTCTTTATTAGTTCTTGTTTTAAAAGAGTGGAGGGTGCCACCTTATTTTAGGCCTCTTGTTCCTGCAGCTTTGCATATGTTTCTTTCACTAGTTTTCTCTTATCTTTCAGTATTTTCGCTTGTAGTGCAATTAATCTTCCCCTGATTACTGCTTTTGCAACCCCCCAAAGAGTTGCCGGGGATTGGACAGAGTTGGTGTTGAGCTCAAAATACTCCTCTAGTTCTCCCTGTATTTGTTTTTTGTTTGACCCTTTATTAATAATATTTCTATCCATCTGCCAATTACCAATTTTATTGTAGTCCCCTCCTGGTTTCCTAAAGTTAGTTGCCACTGCATTGTGATCAGATAGGACAGTTGGGATAATAGTGCATTTGTGACACCTATGTGCCTCAATTTTATCTGTTAATACATAGTCAATTCGTGTGTAACTGTTGTATTTAGCTGAGTAAAAAGTGTAGTCCCGTTCTGACCCATTGACCTGCCTCCACAAGTCTGTCCACCCATATGATTCAATTAATTTTGCAATCTTTTTCTGTTCTGCTTTGGGCTCTTTCTGTCTGGAATGATCCCACTCCGTTAGGGTGAAATTTAGATCCCCCTGGATTATTATCCAACCTTTCGCATTGGCTGCCACCTTTTTAAACTATGTTTCAAAGTATTTTAGCCTCCCCTCATTAGGCGCATATAAATTGGCTAGTCATCGTTTTCCCCTCCACACTGCCAATAACACAGATAAACCTGCCCTCATCACCCTTAACAACTTTTTCTGCTGTAAATGCCTTATTTTTACTAAAACCAATAATAACATCTGCTTTTTTTGTTCTTGCACAGAATGAGTAAAGCTCTCCCATTTTAGCATTAGCAAACCTTTTCACATCTTTGTTCAGCAGATGTGTTTCTTGCAGGAAGAATATTCCTGCTCCCTGCTCCTCTATTAGGTTCCTTACTCTTTTCCTTTTTTGTGGGGAGTTAAGCCCTCTTACATTCAAAGTTAATGTCTTAACTTCCTCCATTATATACTTTACTTACTCTTAAGTCTTTACCAGTTGCCATCTCATGTATCTCCATCCCCTCTATGAAAACGTTTGTCTTTCCTTTTCTTGGAACTAATGCTGAACTTCTTGTGACCATTATGTGAACTTTCGCTCCTTTTTCCTCCTGCCATCCCTCTTTCTTGTATTTTACCTTTATCTCTCTTCCCTTTATCCCCTTCCTCCCTCTCTTTACTCCCCATTCCCCCCGCCTCCCTAACCCCTTTACCTGCCTCCTTGTTCTGAGGCCCGGTCCCATCTTAGTCTTCCTCCTCTGAAGATCTGCTGGCACCCTCCCTCGCCTGATTTTGGCACACCCGCGTATGTCCCTCTCCGCTCTCTCCCCCAGCTCATTGCATCCTTATTTAACATTTCCCCTCACCACAGTGAGGTCAGCTTACTAATCAGCTTTACATTTAACCAATTTTACATTCTTGCATTAATTCAACATTTAACCCGTTTGCATCTCTTTTAACCCAAAATATTTTCAAACCTTAATTCTATTTATTTATTGGTTCCTTCCTGCTAAATGCTGTACTTTCAAGAACAGCGGCTTGTGGGTTTGATACTGCCACCATGTTGTTTACCGCTCTGCTACTTGTCTCCCTGTGGGTGCTGAAGTGTTTAGTACAAATGCCTCCAGCTCCTCTGTGCATGAAAAAATCTTCTTACTTCCTTTGTAGGTGATCATCATTTTTGCTGGGAATATTAACTGTGGCTTCATATTTCTTTCTATTAAAGTCCCAAAGTATTTGCTCCACTTCATTCTTTTTTCTGCAGCATAGTCAGGAAAAATCTTCACTGCTTGCTGTTGGTATGTCAGGTTCCCTTTAAGTCTTGCTTTCTTTAAAATCTCCTCCTTCATTTGAAATTTTGCTAGTTTTACTATTATAGTGCGTGGCAAGTCAGTGTCTTTTTGCCTAGGGCACCCCGTTCTATGGGCCCTGTCAATTTCAGCCTCATGCAGGGCTGCATCCTCTGGAAAGTTTTCTTTCAACAATCCCCTTATTATTTCGTGGATGTTTTCTGCCCCATTTGATTCCTTTATCCCCTTAATGCGAAGGTTTCCCCTGCGAGATCTATTTTCTAAATCTTCGCACTTACTTTGGAGGAAATCAGCCTCCCTTCTTAACTTGACAAGCTGCTCAGTCACTGCATTGGTGTTGTCTTCTAACAAGGAGATCCTCCCCTCAGCCACCTCTATCCATCTGGCCACTCTTTCAAGCTTGCTGTTTCCTTCATCTACCGAGAGCTTGATCTGCCGCATCTCAGCTTTGATTTCTTTCCTCATTTCTAGAAGGAGCTTGTGCACAGTGCTCTTCTCCTCTTCCTCCCAGTCAGTCAGATGAAGCTTGCTCTTCTTCTGTTTCGTGCTTTGTCGACGCTGCTGCCATTTTCTCCCGCTTTCCCCACTCTCCGCTTCATTAGGCCCCGCGCTGGGTTGTTTTTTTTTAGCAAAAGCGCTCCAGCGCATTGCTCTGGGAGATTTTTTGTTTATTCTTACTCCTACCTGCCATCACCTACTTGTCTCGGTTTTTTCTTCTTCTTATTTTATACCTTTATGCCGGTTAGTTTTGAGCTGGGGGAGCGGAGCTCAGGCAGGTCCCAGATAGCCACTCTGACGCATGCACAGATCCCCCTCTGGCAGTGCACCTTTTCATGGGTTGGCCCAGGCAGCCTGTCCATCTGTTTACACACAATCTCTCTGCCTCAGCTCCCCATCTATAGAATGAGAATAATACGAACTGCCTCAGAGGCTGTTGTGAGGATAGACTAGATAAGGATTCTAAAACACTTTCACTACTAAAAGCACTGTATGAAGAATGACACACCCGCACCCTTTTCCATCAACTATTACTTTATAGCCTAAAAGACATGAGGGTTCAGGCACAGCTGCTTGTAAATAAAATAATTGGTCAGGCACTCCACTTTGCTTCTATCTTCGTCTTTCCTCAGTTTGCATCTTGTTTCCCCACCCCAACTAAGCCTGCAGGAAAAAAGAACAGTCTGCCTCCTAAAGTTGTTGGCCTTGTATCCATATCTCTCAAGTGTCCTGAATTTTCCAGGACATCCCTGCTTTAAAATCCCTGATTTGTTTGCCGGCTTGCAAATTGCTGTCTTTCACACCTTCCTTCCTAGGGATTCTGCAGCAGTTTTCATTGACTGCCAGAGAGATGACAAAAGAAGTGTAAACATAGGGGCATCCTGGAAAATCCAGGACACTGGAGAGGCCGGCTTGTATCATTCTTTTAGCAGCTCTTCTGAAAACATGCCTTTACCAAATTATGGCCCTTTNATTATGGCCCTTTTTACACAAGATGCTCCCCTGCATGGACACCCATCGTCCATGTGGGGGAGCCGCCTGTGTAAATGTGAGGGTGCGTGGGTGCATGCTCTTCCAACCCATGCATCCCAAACACACAGATCAATCAGCGACAATGCAGGTTGCTCCATGCATGGGAGGGGGTGTGGATGTGGGCTTGTGTGCACCCATCCCCACGCACCGCCCCCACAGTGGCACGCCCATCACCCATCCGCTGCTTGTTTAAAAAGGATCTACCACTCCTGAAACAACCAATTCCTACAGCAAACTATTAGACTACTATAAGTACTTCTGTTGCAGGGGGCAGAGGAAAGGGAATAAGATAGGAAATGGCTGTGTAGACAATTTTGAGGAGGGCAGAGAGGAAACAGCTTGTATTCTTGTGATTTAATGCAGCTGTTGCTGGAGGGATGGTGGATATAAACTCTTAAGTTGATGAACTTTCCATTTCCTTGCTTTTGTCCATGTTTTCTGGGTAGCTATTTCACATGAAAGCTTTTTTTTTTCTTAGTGCCTGCCTACACTTCAGTATGCATACAAATATTCTGAGTGCTACTATTCAGTCAGTGAACAGCCTTGCTCTTTCCAGGAAGAGGATCTGAGATCTATTCAGAGCTATGCAGCCATTATAAAGAATATTTGATTATATAAAACTTCAAAAATGGAACAAAAAGGGCCCTCTGACACCACCTCTTCTAGGGGGTGAGGGGTGGTTATCAGATGTCTTTGGGGATTGCTGATGTCAAAGCAAACAAATCACCTGCTTAAGCAGAGTCCACTGTGGAGAGGCACCAAAGTAGCATTATTAAAAGATGCTAGGGGGAGGCATAACCTCTCATTCAACCATGAAATTGAAATGAGTCTCTGAGACTGGAATTAAGCATGCACTGTTAAATTGGGGGCTCTATGCAAGCACATTATAGGAAGCTTTGAAATTTTCACCCATGAACACAGACAAGTGGTGACCATTCTTGTGAGCCATGCAAAAAGAGAAGTGAAACCCAGCCATGGGTGAAGGAAAACTCATCCCATTTTGGCCTGACTCTGGGAGATATAGGTAACCTTATCGCCAGCTGATATCAGAGATTTGAGGGCACTTTACACCATGCAGGCCAGGTTCCTAAATGAGAAAGTATTGTTCAAAAGTCATCTCCTTTTATGTTCAATGATATGAAAGTTACTGCCATGTCTGTTTGTTAGGAGCTTAAAGTGTATAGTGTGAAAACACCTGGTTAAATAAAAGTCTTAGTGACATATTCTAGATCTTAGGGAACATGAACTAAGAAGAAGACAGTCAGAGAAGGAGCACTTGATAATGTTACTGGTGTGTTTGCTTTTTAGCTTCAAGGAAGGGAAAAGTGTTAAACAAGATTTTTCTAATTTTTCCATGCTTTTTTACTTGCTATAGAGTTGGCTAAAATGTGTTTTTAACTTCAAAATAGTAGGGATGGGTGAACAG
>QEPC01005592.1:398803-430143 GCA_003113815.1 Sphenodon punctatus | reverse complement strand
CTGCTGCTGCTGCTGCTGCTGCTGCTGCTGCTGCTGCTGCTGCTGCTCTCCCTGCTGCCATTGCCCGGAGATCGGGCCCTGCCTCTAGCAGCCAGGGTGGGATCCACCAGCTCTGGACTGCTGGGGATCACCTCCACAATGGGGGACATTGTTGGCCCTAGAAGAACAATTGAAGCACCTGCTCCAGCAGCAGAGACAGCCGCAGCTTCATGTCCTGCAGACCTTCCAGTACCCTGCATGGCAGTGGAGGATGCTGACAGGAGGTGCCACTGAACCATGCCCCGGCTAGTGCCACTGCTGGGAGCCTCTGAAGGCTGTCGCCCAAAATCAGGCCTGTGGAGTTTGGGGTGTGGTGATGGGCTCTGGGTGCTGCTGCTTGCCTGCTGCCACTCTCCTGGCACAGCCCCTACCACCTCTGCCACATGCCCCATTGCCTGCCTTATGGGCAGCAGATTGACCTCTCCTGCTTCCCTTCGCCATTTGTCCCTCCCAAATAATGCACACAAAGATTTTATATTTTATTTTTTTATTCAAAATTTTTATCTAATATTATATATATCTAAACTAAGTCTAACTGCTGTTAACTATTCTAAAACTTATGAAACTAAATGGAATATCTAATAACTACAAAGGCCTAGTCCTACAAACACACTATAAAACTGAATCACTATACACTATCTCTATCTATCTCTATAACTAATTTTTGTTTATTTGTTGGTGTGACCGAGGTCATTGCCAAAAGAAAATCGAATAACATAAAAACAACTGCCCTTAGGCTCCCAAAGTTAATACAGACTACAAAAAATGAGCATAAACAAAACTCAAAGCAATGCCCAGATATACCAGGGCATGATTTCTCATCAAACATACCATATTCATCGGACACCCCATATTATCCAATACATAGAAATGTTAAAAGAAAAGAGGAAACATACCAATGGTCATACCAGGCCTAGCCCATACCCAAAATGTACCAGGGCCAAGCTTCCAGCAAGCTACAGAAAAATCCCCCCCTTGAGTGGCCATCAATGCCTCACCCCTGGCTGGCACTGTACCTGGCTTGATCCCTCTTGTGCATTTGATCCTTGGATATCCTGGAATCCATTACCCACAACCTGCTCCACACCATCACAATACTTCTGGTTCAAAAACATCACCCTCCTGGCAAATTCAGCCACTTGTCGTGTTAAGGCTGAATCATGAGGGCATAATAACTTTTCCAATGGCATACTATTGGTCCCGCGCCCAAGGTTCCCCAGGTATCTGGCCCTTAACCCTTCCAAAAATGGGCATTCCAACAAGATATGGGCCACCGAATCTGGGATCCCTCCCTCGCAATACTTGCAAAATCTCAATTCCCTTGGGATCCCCTTGTATCATCCATCCAGGAAGGAAGAAGGGAAGGAATTACACCGGAGCTTGGTGAAAGCCACCCGCCTGGCGGCATCCATCCAGACAAATAGATGCCCGGGCCCCTGCAGGCCTGGCTTAGAGGGAATATAGTCTGGAGCAACCCTCTGCGTTTCTATAACTAAGATAACTCCTACAACTATCTATCTATAGTAACTATCTAATATCTAATATCTATCTATCTATATATACACAGGGATGGGGGGGAATACAGACAGCTCACAACAAACAACACAGGGAGGGGTACAAAACTGAAATGAATGCTAAATCAATCTAATCCTACTCCAAATAAATCCAAAAACGGGAAAGGAATCAGGGATGGAATATATAGTGGGAGGAGGGGGAGGATTCAATGGAGGGTAGGGAGAAAGAACACAGGAATGGGTAAAAAATAAAATTAACATCTAAATCTATCTAATCTAATCTAAATAAATGATACTAGGGATGTAAATGTGTGGGATGGGTGAAATAGGAGGAGGATGGCAATGGATTGGGAGGAACACAAACTGCTGGGAGAGGGAGACTTCTGAAAACACCTGCTGACAGGATCAGTGGCTTGCTCAGAAGGGGTTGGAAGGGGAGAGGGCAATTACTTTTCTTACTTACTGTGCCCACCTTACCACAAGCCCCATTGGCTCTGTGCAGCCTAGCCCCCCCTTCCCCCATGTCCAATTGCACACTGCGAAGCCAGTGGTCTGAGGAGAAAGGGGATGCAGATTGGGTAGGCTGGCTGCTACTCCAAGCTTCTTCACCCCTGGTGCCAGAAAATCTGCTCCTCAGTTGCCTCCCCCTCCCTGGGCCTTCTAGTAACGTTTTTCCCACCTGAACTCATCTGAACTCACCCGAACAGTAGCGAACTTTTCGGTCATTTTCGAGTTCAGATTGGATTCGGTGTGGTCAATTCGGGTTCGGTTTGGTCGTCCGAACAAACCGAGTTTGGTCCGAACTCTGAACATCCAAACTGCATTCGCACATCCCAACTTTTCTCACCTATTAAGCACCCCTAACCTGTAACCTCCAACGTCTTAATGGCCTTTAGAACTTGTACTAATTTTCAAAGTGGGCTGTGGGAGGGAAAATCTTCCCCACTTCTGCTCTACTACTACTAATAATAATTGCTATAACACTAAAAGGCATAAACAGTGCTTTACAAGCACAGATTTTCAGAGGCAGGGGCCCAGTGGGCTTACAATCTAATATGGACACAGGTGAGGGGAACACAGGAATAGACAGACAGACACATTTCCATTTTACAGATGAGGAAACTGAGGCTGAGAGATTGTGACTTGCCCAAAGCCACCCAGTGAGTTCATGGCTAGGGCAAGATTTAAACCTGGTTTCCCATGTCCAAGTCCAGCACCTTATTCACTACATCACACTGGCTCAGGTCCTGCTTGGAGACCTAAAGCATTTGTTATATGGAAACTTTAGCAAACAGCTCATGGTTGCGCTATAGAAACAAATTCCGCTGCCCCTCTATTCTCGCAAATCTAGCTCCGTCTGTGCCAATAAATTGAAAAGTCATACAGGCTCTGAGAAAGGTGTCTAGCAATTATTTTTATTGAGGTTCTTCTCTCTCTATATATAAGCATTCAGAGTTCCATATGCCTCAGTGGGATGTTAAAAATCCCTGGTTTAGCTCTGGCAGCAGTACCCTTTTCTTTATTACTAACTTCTGATTTACAGCAAAATAAATGCAGGAAAGGTTGATCTGACCTCTTAACAGATAGGCTATCACGATGGGGAAATGAGACATGAACCAGAGAATCTTTATGGGACAATCATTTTAACTATTTAGACAGTAGTCTCAGCTGATCAGGCCACACAGTGCAGGTTCTGAGACAGAGCGCTTTCACAGAATTGCCTAGTTGGATTAGGTAAGTATAGAGCGGACAGAAAAGCATGGTCCTTGCGGGGGTCAATAAAATGGAAACATATTCAAAACCATCTGGTATAAACTCAATATGTTTTTCTTCTTTTTCCCCCCTTACCTGATGTGGAGAATACAAATTTGATATTTACAGTTTGCATCTGTGAAATTGCTCTGTAAATATCCAAGTTAATGGAGTTCAAACATTGATCCTTAAAATTCTTGCTTAACAGGGTCTGTCTGTCCCCCCCTCCCCTCTGCCCCATAAATACCATGTTATTTTTAAAACTTGGTTTGAGGAACAAATAAGTTGAATTTACAAAGACTGACAGCATTACTGGACAACAAACAAAGACCAAATAATGAAGAAGCAGCTTATAAAGTACATTGTATCAATATTGTGGGAGGCAGGCTGTCTTTTCCTTATTCCCCCACTAACTCACTGCCTGACCTTGTACAAGTCAGATATTCCTTGTCTCTCAAGTTCTCTTTCTATAACTAGAAGTGATAACCCTGCATCTCTGGCTGTGTTCTGAGTAGAGCAGGGCTGATGTATAGATGGCATTGTTTTCAGATTAAAGGTGTCACTTTCAGAGTTAGAAAAACATTGGTGAATTTGGAAAGTTGACTTACAAGTTGTTAAAAAGCAAAACTTACTCTGATTCTCTTTTGGCCCAGCTTGTCTCTCAGGATGGAGAGTCCCTGAGTCACTCATGATGTTTCTGTTGCCTCAATCTCTTTATGGTTGTTCATGCGAAACATGAAATGGTTTTCAAGAACAGCACAGCTATTGATATTTATCTTTCTAGGACCACAATCTTTGAAACCACTTAGAATCATAGAACTGTAGAGTTGGAAGGAATGTCATGGGTCATTTATCCCAGGCAGGATACGTCTAAAGCACTCTGGCATCTAGAATTATCCCAGAGTAACTGGTTTGGGGCATAGGCGACTCGAGGGGGGCACGGGAGATACGTGCCCCCCAGATTTTCAGAAGCCCTATAGAACCCTACAGAACCCCTGCCCAGAAAGTTCTCTCTTGTTCTCTCCCTCTGCCCCATCAACAACTACTAGGGCGTTTATAGACGAGACAAAAAAGGCGGCTGATCCTTTGATCAGCCGCCTTTCTTGCCGCTCGTCTATATGCCTGGGCTGCTTTTTAATCCGCGTCGGAGGGGGCAGGCGATCCTGCCCCCTCCGACGCGGATTCCCGGAGTGCCGGCTTTGCGCCGCACTTCCTGGTCCCGTGCAAGAGTGCGCATGCGCAGAAGGGCGCGCATGCGCACTCGCACTCTGCGCCGTGTCTGAACATCAGACACGGCACGGAGAGAAGCCGCGGCGGAGAAACACGGCGTTTAGCGATCCCGCTTGTAAGCGGGANTGGCTGCTACTCCAAGCCTCTCCACCCCTGGTGCCAGGAAGTCTGCTCCTCAGCTGCCTCCCCCTCCCTGGGCCTTCCAGTCACGTTTTTCCCGCCCGAACTCATCTGAACTCATCTGAGCATGGCCAAAATGGTCGGTCATTTTTTAGTTTGGATTGAGTTCGGGTTCGGTCTGTTCGGGTTCGGTCCGGATGTTCAGTTCGGTCATCCGAACGGACCAAGTTCAGTCTGAACTCCCTACATCCAAACCATGTTCGCAGATCCCTACTGTCCATCCACTGCATCCAGAAGCTGCCACTCCAGCCCCAGGACCCAACATCAGGGTTCTGGGGCCTTCGTTCCAGTCAAGGGGGGCTGTCATTCCACTGCATGCAGAAGCAGCCATTCCAGTCCCAAGAACCATCATCAGCTTATTGAACTCCTCTAGTATAAAAGGCATCTGCTGCTGCCCACTGCCAGAGAGCCTTTCTCTCTCTCTCTGGCACCCCACACATTTCCACCCAACCGTTTCTAGGGATATGAGACAAGTCTACGTGGGGATGGAATTCAGGGTGATGTGGCGAGAATGATGAGAGCCAGCACAAAGAACCTGTTTTTACGAGGTAGCAACCTGCTTCTCGTGGAGATTGAGAAATTCTTGCCGCTGCTAGGAGAGAGACAGACATGCTCCCAGACATGCTGTCACCTGCAGTACATGATCAGAGAGAGGGAGAGGAAGAGAGGCTCCCCGCTGCTAGAATGAGATAGTTGGGGGTTGAGGGGGAGAGGTGCATCCAGCTCAAGTTTCCACCTGCCAGAACCAGTGAGAGATCTCATCTGTACTTATGCTGAATGCCCGCGTCCAGCAGCAAACCTACCAGAATGAGATGGAAATAACACACAGCGTAATTATGTGCCCCTGCCTGTGTGCCTCCCTTTACCTACCTGCTACCACCTATTGCAATGATTGAATGAAGTGTGCCCAACCAAGCACTAATTCTAGGGACATCCTTCAACTCCCATGGACTATCATTCCACTGTACCTGAAGCAGTCATGCCAGTCCCAGGAACCATCATCAAGATTCTGGGACCATCATTCCAGTCACGGGGGCTGTCATTACATTTCCACTGCATCCAGAAGCAGCCACTCCAGTCCCAAGAACCATCATTTGGGTGCTGTTGCTGCTCGTGTCTGACTGGCCAGTGGCCACTGGCACCCACCCGCCAGCCAACCTGCCCCACCCCCACCAGCCTACTCCTCTGCAGACAGCCACCTGCTGATGCCCGTTGCGACTGCTGAAAGAGCCCCTCTGCCCACCAGCACCCGCCACCTGCTGCCAACTGCCAAAGAGCCTCCCTCTCTTTCTCTCTGGCACCCCCTCACAGAAAATATGATATCCCTGGCAGTGGCTGGCTGCTCTACCTGGGGCGCTGTCTGCAAGTCTGCCCCCCCCCCCGGGCAATCTTTCTACGAGCTGAACACACCTCTCCACTCGAGGGCTGCAAAGGGACCAACCGACAAATGTAACCAAGTATATATCACAACTCTGCTTCCCAAGGCTTCCCCCCCATGCGGCAATCTCTCTGTGAGAGCGGGCGGTGCACCTGCCAATGCCCGCTTATGCCTCTGCCAGACTGGCACAGCCTCTCTCTCTCTCTCTCTCTCTCTCTCTCTCTCTCTCTCTCTCTCTCTCTGGGACACCCACACAGACACAAGCCCTTCCCCTCCTGGGTGGCTGTAGTGTCTGCAAGTTGTGACCCTGATGGCACATCTTGGGGCTAATGACATAGAACTCTGGTGCACATCCCTAGGGACTGAAGCCTTCCCCCCACCATAGACAGCTGTTGGTAGTTTACTTCCCAATGTCTCTATGGTATTCTGCAGTCTCTAGCAGGCAGGGATATACAACAGAGAAGGCTGTGACAAAATGCTACCCATGCTGCCTCCTAACCCACTCTGACCCTGCAGAGGAGGGAATCCATCACACTCATCCACTCCAGGGACCCATGCTAGCAAGTGACATAGGCACAACAAGGACATTAGGAGAAGAGGGGCTCACAGATGCCCACACAGCAGCCAGGAGAAGCACCCAGGACCAGGGGATATGGACCCTCTCTTTAGAGTCTCACCAAATCTTCAGATTGACCAGGGGTGGGGAAGGGGGGAAGCTGGAAATGGAGGGACCAGATGATGTGTCCCCTATCTTCAAGAGGACTGACATCTGTTGCATTCCCAGAAATCAGAGCAGAAGAACATGCTGAAATTCAACTGCACTGTCTATGTGGCAGAATCCAGTTCCCTTTGGAACTCCCTTATTTGTCTCAGTCCTCTACACATAATACAGACTCTCTTCTGGAAATTTACATCCCAGACAATGGATGGCAAGACCAATGCTCTAGCAAAGGCATTCTCCTCTCAGTTGGAGTTCTCCAAGGTGCTGAAATTCAGTTGTGCTGCATCATGGGATTGATGCAGTCCTCCTTGTGACTTTTATACTGATATAAGTGTCTATACTGCCATTCCAGACTAGTGCTTTATTCCAGAAAATTAATGATCGTGTGGGCAGTGGCCACTTGCCCACGTTACCCAATCTCATGTTAGTTTCTATCTAACATGAGATTGGGTAACATGGGTAACCTCCCTTACTCATGCAGGATCAAATTAAATGTGAATTTCATCACAGATTGTCACGGGGGAAGGGTATTCCTAAGGGAAAGGAGGGGGGTACCAGAAATAAGGAGGGTCCCCCCTGGAGGGGCAGGAAGGGCCCGAGGTAAACCCTCCCGTAAACTTTCAGGGTAAACACGCACGCTAGGGGCGGCTCTCTCTCTCCGGGGAATTTCTATCTGGGAAAAAACGTCCCTCAGGGTGTTGGGTGGGCTTTCCCTCAGCACAGGAGGGCAACCCTTTTCGTCATTGGGAGAGAGAGAGCCAATTGCCCCTATAAACAAAGACAACACAGGGGGGGAAACCACACATTCAGGGAGCTTCTCGGGCCCAGGACACCTGGTGCAGGGGGGAGGGTGCGGATCCAGGGAGCAAGGAGGGGTTTCCCACAGGGGAACGGGAGAGGGGGAAAGGATAAAGCTCAGGGGGCAGGATGGTGTGAAGGAGAAGGGCTACTACACAAGGGCAGAGAGTGAAGGGCTTGACTCAGCAGGGAAGAGAAGGAGTTGGTAACCACCACCTAAGACTCACGAGGCACTACTGTTCAGGAAATAACACTACAATACTATCACGCTACTCACTCACTCCACACGATCACTCCAGGAAAGGGATACACGGGGGTCAGGCACTCTCCACTCAACACTCAGGCAGCTCAGGATACACGGGTACGCGATTGCTCAGGGGTCCAGCTTCTCACAAGTGATTACCGGCAGGGTTACTGCCTCCGCCGGAGTCTTTTATAGGCCTGTCTTTATTGCCCTCAGGTGAGTCCGGGGCGGGGCTCCCAGCCTCCGGCAAGCCTGCCGCTGTATTCCACTTAGGGCGGGGCGGGGCCAGGAGTGTCCAGGAAGCGCTGCGTGGCTCCGCCCCCACCGCGGTGTCCCCGACACCCCCCGCAAGCCCGCTAGCCACCGCAGACGCCTGCCGCCGAGTTCCCCGCTGCCGCACCGCCCCGTGGCCCCTGACACAGATGACAGGGTTGGATTCACTTATGTGAGTTAAAATTTACTTGTAATTTTAACGTGTGCAGGGGAATCTCACTGTAAGATAAACTTAGATTCCCCTTTGCAGTAACTCACCTGGCGGTGGTGGTCGTGGCAGCAGCAACGTCTCCAGCTGGCTCTCCATAGCTTCTTCTGACTGCTTTCATTCCCTCCCAACGGAGCCTTCCAGGCGAGCTGTGGTGGCAGTCAGAGAAAGCTACAGAGAGCTGGCTTGAGAAGTCGCTGCTGCTGCTGCTGCTGCTGCTGCTGCTGCTGCTGCTGCCATAGTCACTGCCAGCACCACCACCACCAGATGAGTTACTGGGATGGGGGAGGCATTTCCTGGCACACACCCACACCCACACACACATACACATCTGGGGTGGGGGGGAGGCATTTCTTGGTGCACACACACACCCCACACACACATTCACACCTGGGGTGGGGGAGGCATTTCCTGGCACGCGCACACACACACACACCACACACACACATACACACCTGGGGTGGGGGGAGGCATTTCCTGGCACACACACACACACACACACACACACACACACACATACACACCTGGGGTGGGGGGAAGCATTTCCTGGCACACGCACACACACACACCCCACACACACATACACACCTGGGGTGGGGGGAGGCATTTCCTGGCACACACACACACCCCACACACACATACACACCTGCACATACACACCTGGGGTGGGGGGAGGCATTTCCTGGCGCGCACACACACGCACACACACACACACACACACACACACACCCCTCTTGGGTGGGGGGGAAGCATTTCCTGGCGCGCTTCCCCCTCACCCAGTCTGATAGGGGAGCAGGGTTATGTGGGCATGGATCTGTTATTTTAAATAACGGATCCGTGCCCCAAGGCAAAGGTAACATGGACATGCAGCCCACCAAGAAACCCACATGTTTAATATTTTTGCATGAGATTGAATCTTACGTGAAAATCAGCACATGGGCAAGCGGCTAGTTATCCCAGATTGACAATCCCGGGATGTCATGCCAAAACTGTGTTTGTGTAGAAGCAGCCTACGTGTTGGTGTGTGAGTGAGACAGAGGGGTGGGTGAGGGGGCTGGTTGTATGTGTGGTGGTGAGAGCAGGCCTGGTTGTGTGACTGTGAGGGCTAGATGTGTGTGTGAGAGAGAGGTGGAGTGGGGTGGGGCTGTTTATGAGGAAGCAGAGGCAGGGCCCCGCAGGAACAGCAGTAGTGTTGTTCAAGCTCCCAAGACCCTTCTGGATTGGTGGTGATGGGGCTCCAGGGACAGTGCTTCCTGTGGGGCCCTTCAAAGTGTAGGCCTAGTGTGACCATTCCTATTTCCCCTGCCTAAGGCTGGCCCTTAGCTCAGGGCACATTCCTCTGCCATAAAAGTCAATGGCAACACTCCCATTGACTTTAATGGTGAAGTCTTGTCCTGCCCGTAAAGATGGGCACAGGAAGCTTAGTCCTATTTTTTACTTAAACCAGAGTCTCCTTTTATTGAAAACTTGTTTGGGGAAAATTTCCTTTCCTTTGTTTAAGAACAGGAAACCTGGAAACACTAGCATTGTTACAGTGACATCTGTGTATGCAAAGTGTATGCAAATCTTCCCTGTGGAAAGAACTTGCCAAGTTTCATCTGTTACATCAAGATAGTAGAACTCATTCAGAGCTGCAGCCATGTCACTTCAGATCTATGAAACACCGTTCCACGCTGGCTTTCCTCTAATGGAATCAATAGAGTTGAACCCAAATTCAATTATACATTATAAATATGATGGGGGGGGGGAGGCGGTAGTCCTCTGACCACCATTAACACTGCAGTAAAACCAATAGTTCTATAATGTTTATTAAAAATGAACTCATGTTCTGCATTCTAACCATGTCATCTGAGAAGCCAGTTGCCACCAGGACTTGATCCCTTTGTCTGTTTAGACTGTAGACTCTTCAGAGCAGGAATTGCTTCTCATTCCATCTGCTTACTCTATATAGCACAATGAGGAACCTCAGAGCTACCTGGGGCTTCTGCAATACAGATAATAACTATGAACACCTTTAGTGGCTTAGCAAATGTAGCTCTGTATATTGGAGGCAGAAAATCTTTCAAAGGGACTCATTCCTGTTAGTAGACTGGAAAAAAACTCGATTGAAATGGTCAGTATTTGAAACAATAGTTAGTCACTGTGCATGCACAGTAGCTTATTTTTCATACTATTTTTGTCATGATCCTATGGATTTAGCAATAACATTACTTTGTCATTGGAGAATAAGCTTTGGTGGCTAAACAAGATCAGCTAAATTTTTTTGAATTGCACAGGGTTATTTAGCTAGATGACTCCATTGACATTAACGGGAGCTGCCTAGCTAAATCCCATATGACTCTGGAAATGTAGTAGGTTATAAACTCAGAGGACAAGGAGACCCATTTTAATAATATTAAATGTATGATTATAGGGTGGGATTATGCTGGCCAAAGAACGTTAATACAAATGTTGGCATAATGGAGATCAAGTTATGGAATCATTACAATAGCAGTAAAATTATATCCAGTGGGTCAATAGAGTGCCTGTTATGTGGCTTTGTTTTATTTTTAAGATATACAGTTACACTGATGAAGTAATTTAACCACCAATCCATGAAGACAGTATGACAACGGCAGAAATGTCCCTACAAGTGTAAGACGACCTGTATAATTACTGTCAGAGAGTATGATGGCAAAACAATACCAAGACTAGTCTTCGGTGACTATTTCATGATGCAGCATGGTTACGCTATCAGTTCACAGCTAAATGAGAGCTGCTGCAATGAATGATACAATTCTAGTGTAAAGATTTTGATGCCAAAACTATGGTGAGTGGATTTCACTGATTTTACTCTTCATTCATGGAAATGTTTTGTGCATAATTTAAGTGTGTTAAGAACTCAGCATCAGTAATTCACACAATGAGTTTCACCTTTTGCCTTGTTTTTTCTTTTGTTTGGGTGAAAGCCCAGTGCAGAGAGAACATATGAGGCCTACACACTATTTAATCTCACTTAAATCCTCAAAATTACAACTTTATTTGAAACCAATGAGAGCTGTGGATCCTGAGCATGTTGGAAACAAGGTCAAATGATTTTTTACTGAACTACAGGGAAATGCTCTAATACTAACTGGGTTGGAAACACATTCGTTTGTGCAAGAGAATTCTCTGATGACACATCATTTGGATTGGTGTTTTCAAACTAGTACAAGAAATGTATTTCTACCTTCCCTACTCTAGTGATTAGACAACAGTGGGTGTCTTCAGATGGACAGCACCCACACCTCTGCTCTGCCTCACCCCCAGGAAGCCCGTCCATTTAAACATGGGCTGCCAGATGTACATCCTGTAATCCACCAAGGACACCCACCTGTATGCACAGGCGGAGCAGAGGTGGAGCAGGTTGTGCCTGCTCCAGGGCAGCCCCGATAGTGGAGCTCCAGAACATCCAGGAGCACCACCAGTGCACTGAGTAGTCCAAACCTTGGGCACTGGCCAGAGGCGGGGCTGCTGTCCATCTTCTTGGTGGACAGCCGCTGCAGCTCTACTCTCGGCCGGGGGTTGCTCCAACACTATGGAGTTACAGGCGGCAGCCCAGAGCATCAGACAATCAGCCCTCATGGTGTGGGGGAGGGGGGCTCCACACGGTCAGACCATGGGCTACAGATCCAGGTGGGGCTGCAAGTAGACAGATGTGGGGATGCACCCCCAGACCTGCTCAGGGGCTGAGCACCCCTGCATCTGTATGAAAACACCCAGTGTCTCAGAACAAATACTTCACTCTTCCTACAGAATTCAGAAATCCACTCAGGACTCTCATCAAGGGCATTCAGATCATGGTTTACCAGAATACAGCATGTCTGTGAGTTATAATTAATTATACACTTCTCCAAGCAGGCAAGGACCTTCGTATTGTGGGATGTTTTTCCCCCCTCTTGGATCTATTTTTTCCAGTAGTCAAAAATCTTTTTCTAACCTTTCATTTACTGGTCTGGTTCAATGAACAGTATAATAGAGATACATATCATCCAATTCCAGCTTGCAGATACTTGATCAGGAAAGCTCTGGAGCAAATGATAAGCAAGAACACGTTGAACTTAGATAATTTTCTTTAGCAGGGCCCATGGGGAACAGGTGACAAAATGACTCCCATGAACCAAGGACCTTTGCAATTGCTGGAAATATTCCATGTTTTAACATAATGGTCAGCACAGTTTACTGGATGACAAATCAGTCTGCCTCATCTGAGGTCTGTGACTTGCATAACTGATGTATATGGTAAATTACTCTCTTATTAGCATGTGCAAAGGGCAGCACCCCTCTCAGTATTTCTGTTGAGTATATAGATGGGGATCTGAGATTAAGGGACTTGCCCAAGGTCACCCAGTTTGTCAGAGGTAGTGTAAAAATTCCTTAATAAATGACATTTGCACTTCTAATACCCCTTTCTTACCCCAGTTTGGTGTAAAGTGGTCTTGGTGTAAATGAGAATCAGGCCTAGCTATGCTTTTAATAGGGATGTGCGAAGAGAACGGAGTTCGGATGATCAGCCATTTGGTCCGAATACTTAGTTCGGGTTCATAGGTTCGGTCCCACGGAGTTCAGACACCCCCCAAACATTTGGAAAGTTTGGCCATGGCAGAGGCTTGGAGCACTCCAGGGGTGCCCGTGGGGGCATGGCAGGCTGTTGGAGACACAGCAGCAACAACAGCAGCAGCAGCAGCAGAAACAGGGAAGGCTTGGGGCTTGGCACCCCAGGTTGCTTGGGTAGGCAGGCTCGACACATGGCCCCTGGGGGTGCCCATGGCACCATGGCTGGCCGTCTGAGACCCAGCGGCAACAGCAGAGGCTGGGAAGGCTTGGGGCTTAGTGCCTGTCCTGGCACCTGTACTTGGCCAAGCATTGCAGGCTGCCAGGCATCAGTGGAGCAGCGGCAGACATTGGATTGCCCAGTAACAGAACTCATGGCACAGCAGAGGCAGCAGTAGCAGTAGACATGGCATGAGCAGTGGAAGGCAGGCTGAGGCAGGATTCAAGCCTGGCAACCAGGGCGGGCAGACAGGCAGCATGGCATAAGAGGCAGTAGGGAAGGCAGTCTGGGACCTTGGCAGGGCACTCAGGGAGGCTCACAAAGACTGTGCAGTGAGAGAGAGAGAGAGAGAGAGAGCGAGTCAGATAGGCGGGCCAAGAACATCTACTCAGAGGCCAGCTGGCAGACTTAGTTTCCCAATGCCACCCAGCATCATGGGCCAGTCGAGGCCGTCTAGTGAGAGAGAGAGGGGGGGGGGCAGGGTGGACGCCGGGCATTGGGAGGAAGAGACAGCACCTCAGCAGCAACAGACCAGATTGAGGAGGAGCCCCATCCCAAGACTGCCCCTGGCATGGGATGGCGTGTGCCACTGCACCATCAATCCATGTCCAGGGGCAGCTCGGGGAATCCCAGCAGAGGAAGGTTCACCTTGATGAAAAGCAACTGCTCCACCAACTTGGCCCCCAGTCTCAGACAGTGCAGTGAGCAAATGTCCCCCACCATAGAGAACACCCATTGGCTGGGGACACTCGTTGGTGGGTAGGACAACAGACCCTTGGTCACTTTGGACAGGGCCAGCCACACGTCCCTCCGAGAGCTGTGTCACCATCATGTTCTGCCCCTCCCATCAATGCTGTCAGTGGGGCAGCAGCAGCAGCCAGTTGAAGCCCAGAAGTATCAATTCACCATGAAGGAACTGGAGTGGGGGCAGCTGCCAAGTCCATCGGCAGCTGCAGGATGTGGAGGATGGCATGGCTTTCAACTGAAAGCCACGTGCATGTTGAGGGACATGATTGCACTCAGTGGGCAGCCCCTCTCAGTGGTCGGGGACATAGGGTTTAGGTGCCTGATTGGGTTGCTGGCCCCCCAAATTAAGCTGCCCTCGCGCACCACCCTCAGTCAGCTAGTGGTGCCAGACTTGTACCAGGCTTTAAAGGAGCAGGTGAGGGAGAAGCTGGCAGGAACTGGAGGTGCCACCATCAACTTCACCACAGACCTGTGGTCAAGCAGAAATGCGCTGCACACCTACCTGGCAGTGACAGCGCACTGGTGGAAGGACCCAGAGACAGCATTTGGGAGTGGCAGGAGGTGTCCCGAAGCCGGGTATAGGTGGGCCCTGCTTCAAGCGGAAGTCATGGATGGCCCCCCACACCGCTTGGAACATCGAGATAGCCCTGACCTCTATAGTGAGGGAGTGGGTCCGCCAGGTGCGCCCTTCACCAAGGGGTGCATTGTGATGCACAACGCAGCCAACATATTGAGAGTAGTCTGTGAGGGGGCTTCACCAGCATCCCTTGTGCTGCACACATGCTTCACCTGGTGGTCAGGGATGCTCTGGACTTGCGGGAGAAGAGGATTGGGGCAGGCATCCTTAGTTCCCTGATCAAGTGGGGGAGGAAGCTGGCTGGTTTTTTTAACCGGAGCGTAAAGGGCAGCGACCTCCTCCAGGCGAAGCAGGCAGGGCAAGGCTTCCCAGTGCACCAGCTGGTTCAGGATGTGTCCACCAGGTGGAATTCCACGTTCCTGATGCTTGAGCCGCTTCTCGAGCAGAAAGCTGCCTTACATCAGGTTCAACTGGTGATGAACAGCGGGGCACCTCCAGGGTACAATGCAGCAGAATGGGAGATCCTGGCTCACATGATCTTTGTTCTGAGACCATTCCTAGCCGTGACGAAGACCATCAGCTCCTCCATGGCCACCCTCAGTCAGGTGACCCCTTTGGTCCAGAGTCTCTTCAGGAGGCTGGATGAGATTCTCCAGGGGCTGGATTGTGGCCCTCAGGGCAAGAAACTGGTGGCTGAGGCAGTTGGCCTGGTGCAGCAGTTGAAGGCAGGACTGAAGGCGCAGTTTGATGAGCTCCTGCAGTGGGAGTAATATGTGTTGGCAGCCATGCTGAACCCCAGGGTCAAGGGGAGCATGACACACCAGACACTGCTCTATGGCCACTGGAAGGGTGAGCTGGTGGAGAGGGTCCAGTAGAGCTCTGGAGAGTACGTGGCAGTGGCAGTAGAATGCCCCTGAAGGTGGTGGGAGTGGGAGAAGCCACACCTTTCAGCCGCGGGGTCTATCCCTGCCCTCAGCCCTAGCAGTAGCAGCACCAGCAGCAGGCTGAGAAGCAGCAGCACCCCTATTGCTTCTAGATGATGTGGATGGACATCCCTCCTTGTCTGTAATGTAGGTCCCAGAACCCTGACAGTAGGTCCTGGTACTGGATTGGCTGATACTTGAAGCAGTGGAATGACAGCTCCCCGTTAGAATAATGACAGCCCCGGAACCCTGAAGGTGGGTTCTGGGACAGGAGTGGCAGCTTCTGGATGAAGTGGAATGACAGCCCTCCCTACCTGTAGTGTAGTCCCCAGAACTCTGACGGTGGGACCTGGGGCTGGAGTGGCTGGCTGTTTCTTGATGCAGTGGAATGACAGCTCTCCATGAGCGGAATGATGGCCCCAGATTCCTGACAGTGGGTCCTGGGACAGGAGTGGCAGCTTCTGAATGATGTGGAATGAGAGCCCTCTCTGCCTCATAGGCCCAAGAACCCTGAGGGTTGGACCTGGGGCTGAAGTGGCTGGCTGTTTCTTGCTATGGTAGAATAATTGCTCCCCATGAGTGGAATGATGGCCCCCAGAACCCTGACGGTGGGTCCTGGGACTACAGTGGCAGCTTCTAGATTACTTGGAATGACAGCCCTGCCTGCCTGCCTGTAAGGTAGGCCCCAGAACTCTGATGGTGGGTCCTGGGGCTGGACTGGCTGGTTGTTTCTTGATGCGGTGGAATGATGGTTCCCTGTGAGTGGAAAGATGGCCCCAGAACCCTGATGGTGGCTCCTGGGGCTGGACTGGCTGTTTCTTTATGCCATGGAATGATGACTCCCCTTGACTATAACATAGACCCCAGAACCCTAAGGGTGGGTCCTGGGACAGGAGTGGCAGCTTCTGGATGAGGTGGAATGACAGCCCTCCCTGCCTGTAACGTAGGCCCCAGAACCCTGATGGTGGGACCTGGGGCTGGAGTGACTGGCTGTTTCTTGAAGCATGGAATGACAGCTCCCCGTGAGTGGAATGACGGACCCAGAACCCTGAGGGTGGGTCCTGGGACAGGAGTGGCAGCTTCTGGTTTAGGATGGACAGCCCTCCCTGCCTGTAACATAGGCCCCAGACCCTTAAGGTGGGTCTTGGGGATGGAGTGGCTGGCTGTGGAATGACAGCTCTCTGTGAGTGGAATGACGTCCCCAGAACCCTGACGGTGGGTCCTCGGGCTGGAGTGGCTGGTTGTTTCTTGATGTGATGAAATGACAGCTCCCCGTGAGTGGAATGACGGCCCCAGAACCCTGATGACGGTGGATCCTGGGGCTGGAGTGGCAGGCACCCCTGCTTGGCCAGGCATTGCAGGCTAGTTGGCATCGGTGGAGCAGTAGCAGAGGCCTGGCCAGGATTCAGTGGCTATCACCCCTGCTTGGCCTGGCATTGCAGGCTGGCTGGTATTGGTGGAGCAGTGGCAGAGGCCCAGACAGGGTTCAGTGGCTGACACCCCTACATGGCCGGGCCAATTGTGGGAGGCCTCCTTAGATTGTATCATGCAGCCCCTGTGGCATCGATAAAACAGCTACTAGATATTTTACAGACTAAGGTTATTGCCTCCCTGATGTATGGAGGTGAAGTAACTGCCCCTGGATATGTGCGCAATATGGAAATTCCACAGAATCAATTTCTACATACAATTCTAAGAGCTCCAAAGGCGACTCCCCTCACTATGCTTAGACTGGAGACTGGAATGTTGTCCGTATTGGCTCAATTAAACCTTAAATTCCTTACTTTGGGGGATAAAGTGGCAAGAGGAGAAATGGGTCTGGCGCAGAGCTGCTATTTTGAGCAGAAGCATCATCAAGAAGTGCCATCATACCCATGGATTTCACACTTAAAGAAATTGACTAGTATAATTCCCCTCACAGTTAATGGTACTGGGATTCCAGGGAGCACCGAGATCCCAGACCACAGACTATCTAAGCAAGAACTTAGAGTACGTCTAAAAAAGTGGGCCCATGCAAAGGACTTTGAACTCCTTGCTTGTAACAAAGTTTCATTGTACTATCCGAGGGTTAAAACGGAGGCCAGGTTGGAATTGTATCTGCAGCATTTTCAGGACCCAAGGCTTAGGAGAATGGCAATACTATTCCGCTTTAATCTGTTCGAGACAGCAGAGGTTAGGGGGAGAAGAGAACGAGTCCCTAAAGAGGAAAGAACATGAAGGAGATGTCTAGATGTGATAGAGATTCTCCCCCATCTCCTATTGCAGTGTCCACAATATGCTGAGCTTAGGGAACTGTGGTTGAGTTCTGTGATAATCCCGGAAATAGCTTCTCCCCAGAAGAGACTTATGAACTGCTAATAGCTTCTACAGATATGTCAACAATTAAAACAGTGGCAATGTTTCTCCTAGTGCTAGGTCGAGAGGGCAGAGTTTCCTGAGAAGGGTCCGTTTCCTGCCCTTTTGAATTTTTGGCTATCAGGCGTGAGATTGTTATATATATATTTTAGATTTTAGGTTTTCTTTTGTATGATTGTTTTATTGAAAAGCAGAGAGTTTTATTTACTATGTGTATTTTGTGATGTGTTATGTTGATGTATATTTTATATAGCAAATTTGCTGAAATAAATCTATCTATCTATCTACTTGGCCGGGTGTTGCAGGCTGGCATCCTATTCAACTGAGTTCAAGAAGCTCTATTGCAACTTAGGCAAGCCTTGCCCGCTGGCTCACTCATCCGAGCTATGCCCGTCTACAAGAGTGCGGAGCAAATGGCTGACATGCAGTACCAGCAGCAGCAGCAGACATTGGATTGCACGGGCACAGTAACTGTGGCTGACACCCCTGCTCAGCCGGGCATTGCAGGCTGGCTGACCTGGATGTGGAACACTTGCAGACAAGTGGAATGATGGCTCCACGTGAGTGGAATGACGGCCCCAGAACCCTGATGGTGGGTCCTGGAGCTGGAGTAGCTGGGACCCCTGCTCAGCTAGGCGTTGCAGGCTGGCTGGCATCAAGGAGTAGCAGCAGAGACCTGGCCAGGGCTCAGTGGCTGGCACCCCTACTCAGCCAGGCATTATAGGCTTGCATCCTACTCTCCGGATCTCAACAGGCTATTCTGCCAATTGGTCAAGCCTTACCCAGTGGTGAATCATGTGGCCACCCAGTAGCAGACATTGGATTGCCGGGGCTCAGTACCTATGGCACAGCAGAGGCAGCAGAAGCAGACATTGGGTTGCTGGGGCACAGAACCTGTGGCACAGACTAGGGCTGACGCAGCAGGAGCTTTTACCGCGCTGCAATTCCATTCCTAAACCTCGGCATCTAACGTTGCTCCCCACAGAATTCCGCCCGGTACCTCCGCGATTTTGCATTTGCCACTACAAAAATCCGCAGATGCAGCATTTATGTGTTTCACTGTTTTTCCAATTGGCACTGTTATCGCATACAATCAGCGATCTTTTTCCGCCGTCCTCCAATTTAATATATGAGAGAGACAGTCATGAGCGCTTATCGTGGTACCGTGAACCAGTGCTGCTGCGCTGCTGCGTATGTGTGTGCTGTCTGCTGTGTGCTGTGCTGTTGACTGCTGGTGTTGTGTCTCTCTGGGCCGCAATCACTGCCCATTGTTCTCAATACATACATGCATGCACATGTTCTGTGTGGGGGTTCAAGGAACAGTGTTTTTATGTAATGGCAAATTGATCTTTTCGGTGAACGTAAATTGACCTCCAAACTAAAGTTTTTTGAGCAAAACTCCTGCTGGGAGTTTAAAGTGACCTGTGTGTATTGGCTGACCGAGTCATTTTTACATGATAGGACCAGCTCAGAAAGTTGAAGGACTGAAGTTGATCCATGCAGAAGAGTTTCTTACAATCCTCATTCTGCACTTCCTCAGTCTAGAAGAAGTGAGCTGACCAGCAGAGCTCTGTTGGCATAGTTGTTAAGGTTCCAGCTTGCTATACAATTTGTAGCTGTCATTCCACGCTTTCAAACCCCCACTGTTCAGTGTAACTTTAAAAAAAATTCTTACTTCTACATTAGTGTTATTGTTTGTTTTGATAATCATAAAATTATTGCTGTGTGTGGCATACTTTGTATTAAAAAAATAAATGCTTATTTATTACATTAACCGAAGAAGACTGTGTAGCGTAGCCGAGCCAGGCGGCATGATGAGTCATCATGAGTGCTATGATGCAGCTGCACCCCTTGCGCCGCCGGCGTTACGCTCACTCTCAGTCGCCGATGCCGTCACTGACTTCCCTGCCCCCACCTGTCCTTACATGCCCTGCCCACCTTCCCTCCCCGTGACACCGACCAGAGTTCTGTGTGACGTGCTGGTGGGCAGCAAGCAGCAACAGACAGGGAGAGGGGGGTCCACTCCTGGCCAGCCAAGTCCTGGCTGGGGGTGGGGGGACGCTTTCTTTTTTCACTCCCTGACTGGCCCATCCACAGTCACAACACACCTGTTAATTGTTTTAATAAATGAACATGAATGCATGACATTCATCTGCATATCACAGAACCGCCGGCCGCCACGCCTAACTTTTTGTTATGTTAACAGTTAATACTAAACAGCTAACTGCAGAAAGTAGGGTTGGGTTGGGAGTCTTGGGACTGGAGGAACGGGAGTGAACGTTACATGAACTGAACTCCACCACCCTCTAAGCCCTCCTACCGTCTAAGTCCTCCCACTCCCATACCCTTCCCCCCCACCACCCGAGAGTTTTTAAGTTCTATACAACTTGCCATGTACCTGTTGGTACATGGTTTTAAATGTTTGATTGTGGTTAAACTGAGGTTAGTGGCATGTCAGAAAAAAACCTTACTGCACTAACCGCATCTGCATCTATCTCAATTGCAGAAACGTTAGGGAGGGACTGGGAGGAAATAGCATTTTAATCTTATAATTTATAAGAGCCTTTGTATATGGATTATGTAGTTAACAAAGGACAGTGAATCAAATCAAAATCAAATAAAATCAAATCATTTTATTGCGTGATCAACAATCATTGCAAACCAAGACATACAGATAAAATAAAACACCCAAAACATCACTTACAATATGTAAATAATAATTATCTCCCCAACCTCTCAATTGTACAAAATAACTTACACTAATACATTGTGATTTAGGAAACGAATTCTAAGTTGGACTGCTTTAAGCAAAAACCTCGCCACCTTCCAAATAGTATCCTGATTGGGGCTATCAAGTAATGCTGCTAGTAGTACTGTGTCGTCCCTGCCTGGGAGCTTATCCATTATAGGGACACGGAATGCCTGCCGTGGTTCATCATATAAATGACAATGGAGAATTATGTGCCCTATTGTCTCTGTTGTGATATTATCAAATGGGCACAGTCTCTCCATATATGGAATGCCCTGTATCCTACCTTCCAGGACACGGGAGGGAAAAGCGTTAAATCGGGCACTGGCATAGAGCTGTTTAGTTCTGCCAGAAATTGGAGCTGTTAAGTAAGGAGCCACCTGCCCGACAACAGGAGCGTAAGACAAGTAGTCGCGGATATGTGGTGATGACCTAACTCTGGCAAGTTCAGTTTGCCACCCTATATCCCTAATCCTCATTAGTACCTCCCTCCTACGTGAATCCGGCAACTTGTGCATTAGACAGCCTGCTGAGGTCCCCATCTCCTCCAGCTGGGCTTCCACCTTCAAGGACCACTGGTCCCTAAATGGATCCTCAAGCATAGCTCTTATTAATATAGAGCCTTGATCTAGTTGTAGTTTAAGCCAGAATTTTACAGTGGCTTCTTTAGCAGCCTGGGTCCAAGGTTTCTGTCCCAGCTCCACCCGGATGGCTGCCAGTGGGGTGCCTCGTGGGGTTCCCAAGAGTCGCTGTAGGAAGCTGGACTGGACTTTGTCCACCAAGCCGGGCTGGAAAGGCGCCCACAGCTCTACCCCATATAAAAGGTGGGACCCCACTTTGCTATTATAGACCTGGATGGCCTGTTGGACTGCCGTCCTGCCCTGCCTAGCAAACAGCCTGATTATCAATTGAGCAACTGCCTGTGCCGATCGCATAGCTCAATTAACATGCTCCTTCCAATGTCCGGATGCATGAAAGAGTATGCCTAGGTACCTGAATGCCTGTACCTGCTGTGTCAGGATACCCCCCACCAACCAGCCCTGGGCTTTTGTTCGGGCAGAGAAGACCAGGATCTTGGATTTTTCATAATTAATAGTGAGGTTGTTAGCCTGGAAGAACATCAAGAAGACTTGTAGTTGACAATTAAGGCCCACCCTCGTTTGCGACAAGAGGGCCACGTCGTCCACATAGCAGAGGCATCCGACGGCCCGAGCTGCCAATTTTTGGGGGGAAACTGCAGTGCCGCCACAACTGGGATGAAACTGTCAATAAAAAAATTGAAAAGAGCTGGGGTCAGCACACATCCCTACCGGACCCCCACTGTAGTTGGTATTAGAGGAGTTATGTGGCCCTGTTTGTCCATCTTAACTACCATGGAGGATTTGGCATATAGGGATCGAATAAGTGCTAATAGGCGTCTATCTAGTGTAGATTCCCGTAGCTTTTCCCACTGGGCAGCCCGATCGACTGAATCAAAGGCTGGCCTGAGGTCTAAAAAGGCTACATAGAGGGCCCCCTTGCGGGCCCTGTATTTGGCAGCCAGATATTGCAAGATACGGCAGTGCTCAATTGTAGACCTTCCCTGTTGGAAGCCTGCCTGCTCTGGTGAAAGAATCTTCTCCTGCCCCATCCAGGTGGTCAGTTTCCCTAAAAGGAATTTGGCATAGATCTTTGGGATAACTGAGAGGAGACTGATTGGCCTGTAGTTGGCCGGGTCGGTCTTAGAGCCCTTTTTGTAGATGGGCACGACCAATGCTGTGGCCCATGCCACTGGCATCCACCCTGTACTATTGATGGCAGTAAATAGTGCAGCAAGAACTGGCAGCCACCAGACCTTATTTGTCTTTAGGAACTCGACCCTGATGTAATCCATACCTGGGGCATGACCAATAAGGAGTTGACCAATACCTCAACCTCCCCAGCCTGGACTGGGGGCCATGGGGGGGGGGCTCCTCCATCTCACTCAGTAAGTTGTCCCTAGCTGGTACTTCTTCATTGGCAGGGCCCAAATGATTGTATAGTTCACTAAAGTGCTCCATCCAACTGTCAGCTGTTATTTGCGCAGCCACAGGGGCCTTCCCTCCCCCAGCAGCATTGTTAACCAAATACCAGAAGCCCCTTGTATCTCCTGTATTAGCTGCCTGCAGGAGGGAGCCCCATCTGGCGTCCCAATATCCCTTCTTTTTAGAGTTAATTAGGTTTCTATATTTTGCCCTAAGAGCAACATATTGAGTAGACAAATTAGTTAATCTGATGGTCCTATACTCACGGTGCATACTTTTCAGTATGGTTCTAACCTGCCGACATTCCTTATCAAACCATGGGTGATTGCTTTTAACTGGCCCAGAGCCAATGGGGCGACCCATCCCCTGGATATGTGTCTTGATTTCTGTTGTTAAATGTTCATAAACTTCCAAAACTTCAACCGGGCTTTCAGAACTGATCAGCCTTTCTCTAAATGAGACGATCTGGGCTTGTGCCACAAAGACCCCCAGTGATGATGATGTACTCTCATCCCAGCGAGGGACCCTAACACATTCGTTGGGAACCCAGGAATTATTTAGTGGATGATCTTGACCAGCTGGTGCTGCTGCGGAGATAGGTAGGGTGAAGGACAATTCCATCCCCACCAGAGAGAACCCCATCTCAAAGTTGGTAATGTAAGGTAAAAAACCCGCTGACACCAAGGAATAATCTATTGTACTGGGGCCTTGGGATCCAACAAAAGTAAATTCCCCTTCCACATCATTAAAGCAGGAGCCATTTAATACATATAATCCCCTAGCTGCCAGCAAGTGGGCCATTCTAATCCCTGAGGAATTGATCCCTTTGTCCTTAGATCTTCTCTGCCCCAAAAAGCTGTACAGTACGTACGGCAATCCGTCGGCATATGGGGCCAGTGCTTGATCGTTAGTTCCTAGCCGGGCATTGAAGTCACCCATTAATATAATGTGGCCATCTGGGTACTTAGATGACATTTGCTCCAGGAGGCCCTCCAGATTATCCCACATTGCAGGATAAGAACCCGCATTGCAGGGGGGGAATGTATATGGTCATAAAAATTCAGATGTTAGTAGCTAATTTAGCCACAAACCCCTGGAGTAACCCTGATAGAAAAAGATATTCAATTATTGAAAGGGGAAGTTCTTGTGAAACAAAGCAGTCCAGTCCCTCACATGGCCTCCCCTTGGAATTCCTGCAAACTGCTGGGAGGGAATTGCAAATGTAACCCTCCAGTTCCAGTGCCTTGCAGGACCAGGTTTCTTGGATCAGAATAATAGCAAAACTTTGCAGATATTGTATGAAATCAAGGTCGTTGCTGTGCCCAGCCCACCCCGCAATGTTCCAAGATTGGGCCTATACTGGCTGGCTGGACTAGTCATTGACTTGGGGCAAGACCCTGTCCACTACTACCCCCCCTACCCAGGACACCAGCACCAAGATCTGACTCTGGTAATACTGCCGGTAGCCCTTCGAAACCTGGCACTAAGGTCTGCCCGTCCACCACCCCGGAAGTAGGCCCACCTTCTGACAACCTCATTTGCTTATGTGCCACGCTAATGACATTTGATAGCCCAATTGGAATAGACCGCTCAGGGGGTTGGTCTGGCTCGCTCTGCCCCTGCATTGGATCCCAAATTCGACTATCCCTACCATGGTTGAAGTTGACTGGAAGGGGAGTCTGATGTCGGGGTTCCTGTGGGATCTCTACCCTGCCCGATGGCACTTGGAACTCACGGGGAGAGTGATCTCTTGAGGATCTTCCTGACACTGACCTGTGCTTAGTTTCAGGGATGGAATTAGGGTCCTTTAGATTTATACCCGGGATGAATGCAGGTTCTTTTCCACCTATGAATAAGGGGGTGCTAACAGGATTTCTATATACTGGTGATAAATAAATACCTCTATTGGCAAACAAATGGGCCCTTGACCGAAGGTTGGCCACAGTTATATCAGCAGAGAAATATACCACTACATGGGATATATACCCATACGATGGTAACTTTAAATATCGTGTTATCGCTGTAGCATGGATCATGATCCCAGAGATTGCTGTCAGGTGCCTTTGAATTAAACCCTTGGAAGCCCAAGACGGTGAGTACCTGTTTGGCGAGGGGACAATTGTTATGGCAAGAGCCCGCGTATCCAGTTGTACTGGACCGCTGAGTCTATCATCTACCATATGTCCTATAGCAGGGTCCCTCTGCGAACCCCTTTGCGGAACCTCTATGTCCTCCCACACAGTCTGAGTTCCTATAGAGACACCAGGGGAGGAGTGCTATTTCCTCTGCCGTATCGCTTCTGCCTCCTGTATTTTGAGTTTGCCAGTGAAAGAATCCCCTAAGAGACACTGCTTTTTTGAGACAGGTCCTACTCTCTGCTCAGTGTACTTACAATCAGAGATGCACAAGGATGAGGGGAACGCACAGGGAAAGACAGATATACATGTATTCCCATTTTACATATGGTGAAGGGTAACTGAGATTGTAAGGTTTTGACTTCTCCAAAATATCTACACATTAGAGCTTTTAAAAAGTCCTTCTCATGTGGCTCAGCGAGTCAGCGTCTCTGCTTTGGGGTGGATGTACAGAAGATTCTACCCTTTTTCTGCTCAAGTCCCCCCTTCTATTCATCTGGCATATAAAGTAAGTATGTAGGTATATACACACACACACGCACTCCCCCATTCTAAAGCCAAAATGGGTACTCCTCATGGGATACAAAATGAGTAGTACACAGGGGCTAATAAACAAATGGTAGGTTGAATAATGCATATTTGATGGGATCCCCATTTATTTATTCAAATGCATAGTTTCCCTCTACACCCCTCCATGCCACACATCCACCCTGATCCCTCTGCACCCATCCAGGCCATACACCCAGGCCATGCATCCACCGACCGCCATGAATGACCCCTCCATGACTCCTTGCCGTGCGATATAAATGTGTGTGTGTGGCCTGGGTATGTCTGTCTGTGTATATATGCGTATGAGGCATACATACACATACATATCTTTATTCCTCTGCATATATATATATGATGTACGTGCATGTTTATATAGCTGCATGTATAGATGTGTATATATACAAATATGTGTACATATATGCATGTATAGATGTGTATATACACAAATATACGTATATTTACACACATATATAAAGATAGATAGATAGATAGATATGTGTGTGTGTGTGTATGTGCATACACAAATTTGTATTGATGGATGTATTGGTACTTGCAGGAGTGCAATAACCAACAGAAGTTTGTTGGCATAGTTGTTAAGGTCCCTGCTTAGTATACAATTTATACCTGTCATTCACAAGTTCAAATCTCTGTTTAACTTTAATTTTTTCCCCCTTGTACATTAGTGTTATTGTTCCTTTAATCATACAATTATTGCTGTGTTGTGTTGCTCATTGCATACTTTCCATGCTAAAAAATATGCTTTGCTAATACAGTAACCAATAGCCAAGATTTACATTGCCGGGGACAAAGCACGCAGCATCGCTGCTAGACAACGAGCTACAACGCCAGTCGGGGAGGGAGATTTAAACTGGGTGGGCTGGGGGCACACAGCAACAGCACAGCTGAGCACACCACAGGGGCCTGGCATGATAGAATCAGGTGGGAGGGAGAGGCGAGCGGATGGCAAGAGAGGAATAGAGAAGGAGAAGGAGGAGGAGGAGGAGGTGGCGGGCTCAGCACTGTCAGCACTGACAGCCTCGAGTCTGACCCCCGCCTAGGCAGGGCAGCGCGGATGCACTTAGCGGCACCGGTCCCACAGCCTTCACATACAGTGACACTGTTTCTGACTCCGGCCTGCGCCTGGGCGTGTGCAGGCACTGCAGGAGATGCATTCCTGCTGTCTGTCTGTCATCACCTCTCCTCCCACCCCTCTGTGTTGGCTGCCGGTTGGGTTGGGTGTCCTCCTCCTCTGCTCGTGTCCCTGGTCTGTGTGTTGATTGTTGAATGCCCTCCTGTGTGCTCTGCTAGTTTCAGACAGGCTAGCACCTGCGCTTTCCACATCCCACACCTTGAGTCACTTGTTCTCAATTCATTACAATGTTGCGGCCGCTGGCCAGTGGGCTTATCTACTGTCCTTGGAGCTCCCCCATCCCCTCCCGTCCTGCCAGGGCTTGCAGAGCGGCGCCTCAGCCACCCATTCATTGCAGTAGTATCAGCCAGGTGTGTTCTGCTGCTGGAGACCATGGCTGGATGCTGGTCTTCCCCAGGGCTCGCGGGCATAGCAACCATAGCTGGAGCTTCCGCGAGACAATGTCCCTGTGTGATCTTTGGCATTCCCCGGCCGTGGAATTGCTTGCCAATGCCAACTGCCCGGACAGCCGCACAGGTGCCTATGTGAGTCTGAGTACCAGGCTCCGCTACTTCGGGTCTGAGTTGAGCGCCCGCGACTGCCAGCTGCATGCGGAGACACTGGGCCTCCGTCCCTTTCCCAATGGTCGCATCCCGGAGATGATGTGCTCGCATGTGGTGTGGTCCATGGCAGAGACCATGTCCGCTCTGTATGTGTGCAGCATGTCCTCCTTCACAGCAATGCCGGATCCCTTCGAGGCGTACTACCTGGTCGCACACTATATGTCTGAGCTGGGATACTGTCGGGGCATGCTGTAGTGGCCCCACTACATGCACCTGGTGGGCCAACCGGCCCCTGGCCCCCTCTTGGCCCCCTGCAGCTGGCTGTGCCTGTGAGGCCCCCTGTGCCTTCCGTGCCCTCGGTGCAGTTGGCCCCGCTGTGTGATCCCACCTCTGCCCTGTCGCCGTGGGTTGCTGCCTGCCTCCTCCATGATGTCCACTCCACTCCACCATGGCTTCCTCCAGTGCTTCCCTACTACAGCTGTGATTCCTCCTGTGCCCGTGCCGGTGCCACCCCCCACCAACCACCTGTGGGTGACTCTGTGACCGTGGGTCCTTATCATGCTTCCCCCGGATGAGACTGGGAGTTATTTGATTTCAAACTTATTTGATTACTGCACTGCGCTCCAGTGCAGTGCAGCAGTGCAGTAGGCTGGTTGAACTTGGGAGGGAGGAAGGAGTCAAGGACTCGGGAGGGAAGTGCATGAAGGGAGATCAATGCAACACAATGAAAGGGCGATTATATTATAATTTTTGTTTTTCATAATGTATGTTGTTACTATCTGTATCCCAGTGTAACTACACAAATCCAGCTTCTTCTTATCTAGACCATGCTGCCATTAAAGAAACATTCAATAAATAATAATTAGTATTTATTTGTTTCAGTCTGTTTTCATTCAAACTTGCCATCCAGGTCTGTTCTGCATGCCACCAGACAACCGTCCCCTCCCCCCCAGCCAAGACTGTTTTACAAACAACTTGAAGTTGAACTTGTTGCCACTCCAGCTATCCAGTGATGCAGTACCAGTTATTAGGAGGGAGGGGAGTTGAGTGGACTGAAGTTGAATGTTATTGTTGTGCAGTCTCCGAGTGTCCTGCCCCCACCTCAAAGAGTTTGGAGGAAACTGTTTGTTGACTACTAGTAGCCAGGTAGCTAGCCAACCATCCCCTCCCCCACCCTCCAGGCAAGCCTGAGCTGAGTGAATGACTCACACAGACACATAAGACTCAGTCTAAAAAGACTGACCCAGGGGAGTAGCCCAGCTGCAGTGTATGTTATCTTAACAACACATCTCTGACTTTGAGTGTGTGGGGGGAAGGTATGTTTCAGAATGAGTGGAATGGCTATCAAAGTCCTCGCCACCCACTCACCTAAGGTGGCCAGTCCTCCAGAGACCACTTCCTAAATCCATCTCAAAGCTCAACACATGTCAGGGTTTTTTTTAGTTTTAGCTTGCTGTAATGGAATGTCAATGTTACACTCATTGCTTAGTTTCTTGTCTTCCTGCCCCTAGTTTAGCTGGAATCCAAAGACCAGTCCTCTCTCAGGCCCCCAAAGTGAGTAAGGATTGAGAACTGCTACTGCTCTTCTAAGATGATCTAATGTGTCACTAAAAGTGTTGCAATAAAACGCCTCAACAGCTGGCCTCAGTTTCGCCAAGTTACTGTTTTGTTACCAAAACTTCTTAGCAAGGGGCAACTATAAGCACTGCATCCTTGTCTCTTCCTCTGTTTTGGGAAGAGACTTATATGTCCAACAAAGACGTTTGATACCTTGTGTAGGTGACATCGTGCTATGTTATTCTTTGGCTGCATAAGTGGGTGCTGCTTATAAGTATGGTTCTGACAGAGTCACTCACAGCGGCTGTGTGGCAGGGGAGGGGATCCGGCTTCTTCTTTCTTAACCATGCTGCCATTCAGGAACCATTAACTAAATAACAATTATTTTAAATTTTTTTTAAGTCTGTTTGCAAACTTGCCGTCCAGGGGGGCATATTGTGAAGTCTCCGAGTGCCCTGCCCCCACCTCAAAGAGTTAGGAAACTGTTCACTAGTTAGTAGCCACCCAGTACTTAACTAGTCAACCGTCCCCTTCCCCACCCTCCTGGCAAGCCTGAGCTGAGTGAATGACTCAGTCACAGACACATGTCAGCCTAAAAAGGCTGGCCCAGGGGGAAGTAGGCCAGCTGCAGAAGCCAATGCCCCGCCTGCAGCAGTAGACATCAATCCTGGCCGATGGGTTAATGGTTAAGTTTCCCTCCCTTAGCAACTGTAACCTGTCTATAATTGTGTTCGAATCCCATCATTACATTTTTTCCTTTTTTTAAAAAAAAACCCTGTAAAAGCAGTGTACAGTCACAAGATGTCTTTCTATGGCTATTAGACAATTACAGTCAGAAAGTTAAGGTGTTTCATTGCATAAAATACTGATAATAGTCGTGCTTTGGCTGACGTGTGCATCTGCAGAGCCGCCTGAAAATTGCCATGTTCATAGTCCCAGCAGAGACTATGCAGCTTCTTCTTTCTAAACCATGCTGTCATTCAAGAACCATCCAATAAATAAAAAATAGTTTTTATTTTTTTCAGTCTGTTTCCAAACTTGCCACAATCCCAGGGCTGCATGCCACTAGACAACCATCCCCTCCCCAAGACTGTTTTACAAACAACTTGAAGCTGAACTTGCCAAGACATCCAGTTATGCAGTGCCAGCAGTAGCTAGGTTAGGGGGCGGGACTTGGGAGGGGAGTGGAATGAAATTGACCATTATTGTGAAGTCTCCAAGTGCCCTGCCCCCACCTCAAAGAGTTAGGAAACTGTTCATCACTGGTTAGTAGTAGGTAGCTGTCCGATAGTTAGCTATCCAAGCCAACCTTCAGCTCCCCCATCCCCCTGCCAAGTCTGTTTTACAACCTGCAAAGTCATCCAGTGTGCTGCAGTAAGTGTAGGGAGTTGAGACTGGGCTGGGACTGGGATTGGACTGGGAGTGCAAGTGAACAGAATTTCACAGCACCTAGTTCCTAAAGCCTGATGGTGGTGCAGGGTGAACCTTAGAAACCAAGAATTGCCCCTGAAATTAGAAGCACAAAATCTGCCTCCATTGCACACATCCCTGCACAAAGTTAGAAATTACAATTGACTCCCCGTCCTTTTTTCCCCACCCCACCACAGCCGAGAGAGTGATTTGATCAGATTTGCGCTCCAGTGCAGTACATTGGTGGAACCTGGACCGCGCTGCAAACTTTGACTTTACCGGGTTACCCCCACCTCCAAGTCTAGGTCCAAGTATGGAAAGTAGTACAATTGTTAGATTTCAAACTTGTGCTCCACTCCAGTAGGTTGGTTGGGAGGAACTGAGTGAACACATGAACTCCCCCGCCCCAATCTCAAAGAGTTAGGACATTTAAAGTCAGTCATTTAAAGCCAGAATTCTGATGGCATAGTTGTTAAAGTTCCTGCTTGCTGTACAATTTGAAGCTGTCATACTGCAGGTTCAAATCCCAACTGTCCATGTCACTTTAATTTATTTTTTTTGGGGGTGTGTCCCGAATTGATACCAATGTAAGAGATGGAATGGAATGGATTGGATTGGAGGCAAATAGTTCAAATGAAATGATAACTATTATCATTCAAATTAAACAATATCATTTGGCTTCCATTCTGTAGATGCACTGGGGTGCGGCAAGTCAGCAACCAGAACCAGCAGGAAGAGGGGGGGCGCCCTGGCCCGTCTTTCTGACTGCGATGGGTGTCTGTCTGCTCACGAGTCCTGGCTAGGGGACGGGGGAATTTTTTTTCTCTTTTTAACTCCCCGACTGAACCATCTGCAACGACCATCCCATGCTCCCACTCACACCAGATACCCAGAGATGGCTTAAAGCTGTCACATTAGCCAGAGGGACCCGCCCCACCTCGGCCACATGGGTCATATAATTAGCAACGGACGCAGACCAATAAGAACAGTCCTTCCCTGTGACTGACAGCTGACAGCCACAGGCATTTAACACAGGGAGGTGGGCTTTATTTCACGTTGGCCATGTGCTGCGTGTTTTCATGTCAAATCTATCTCAATTCAATTCTAACTTGACAGAATGGCTTTTGCAGGGTTTGCTGCAATCCTTGATGACCTTATTAGAATTGTTAAGTTAAACAAAAGGGTTTTTTATGTGATCTCTCACAATCTTGCATGCTTTACATTAGTAGGGCTTTTGTCTTTACTAGTGCGTTGATATGTTTTAATTTTCAATGCCATTTCAGGGGAAATTTTTGTGGATGTGGCATCCGCAGTTTGGGCCACAGTATGGAACACTGCGGATGCCGTACAACACCTAATCTCCAGACAGGAGAAAATTGGTAAGGATTTGTAAGATCCATACAACTAGCACCCTTGTAGTGTGTTTCAAAATAATTTTTTTTAAATTGCCGCTTTTAAAGAATGCATTCACTAACTGTATTCCCTTTTTACAGAAAAAAACATTGAGGCACAGA
>QEPC01005592.1:382392-398703 GCA_003113815.1 Sphenodon punctatus | reverse complement strand
CTTGCCTCAATAAAGGGATTACACATTTTTCCCCATTAGTGAATGTTACAACACACTTCCCATCTTGTAGGGCATAATCATAGGCAGAAGGGTAACCCTTAGGGTTAACAGAATCTGGGTTGATACATTGAGTCAATTCCCCGTCCAAGCATTTATTCACTTGTGACCGGGTAAGTACACAGACTGAGGAAGTTTTCATTGCTTCCTTTGCCAGTTAGTCTACAGGGTGTTCCCGTCAACATGAGATCTATTTTTGGAATGTCCTGGCACGTGCATTACAGTAATTAATGGCTTTTCATCCAAAAGTGTTGCTAATTTTTGCCATCTATGGGCATGTTTCAAAGGTTTTCTTTTATTATCTAGAAAGCTATTAGATAGCCAAATGGGCAATTCTTGATTGATCCCTCTGGCTATATAGAAGAAGTCAGTACAAATGAGAACAGTTTCATCAGGAGGAGAGATTTATATCGCCTTGTGTACGGCCATCAACTCGGCGTACTGTGACGTGTTGTTCCCTAAAGGCATTTGAATATTGCCAGACATATGATATTCCCCTTTATCATTAAATGTCCCAATCACAACAGCATAAACTGCTTTCCAAATCTGCTTGCCCTGTTTACAGGACATAGCTGATCCATCAGTATAAATAACCTTTTGGTATTCATGGAGAGGTTTATCTGGGATAAGATTTTTAGAATGTACAGGTTCAAGAGAGAAAGCTGGCAGATTTTTCAAATCTTTGCTTAATTCCACATATTCAAATTCTATTTGTGGATTTTCAAAATGAGACATCCATTGTACCCAGCGGCTGTGAAGAGCTTTTGCATTGGGTATAGAACCCTTTTTGACCTGTCTTAAAGATGCAATAGGAGTTTTAACTATCATCTTTTGGCCCTGTGCTAGATCTTTACCTTTTAAAATTGCAAGATTACACATACACAAAACTCTTTCAGTAGGCAAAAACTTTTGTTCTGCATTTGAAAAAACATAGGATATGTATTGCAGAGGTTTAGAGTCTCCATAATTGTAATATGAAGCCATTCCTCCTCTAGAGGAGGCTCTGACAATGATTTCAAGGGCTGCTGCATTATTTCGTGTGTTAAGCTCAGCGGCTTGATTTATTAAGACTATTAATTCATCAAGCGCTTGTTGTGCCTCCATGGTCCAAAAATTCCCTTTACTTGCCAGTGGAATTAAATTATAAAGAGGTTTGGTTCTCTTGGCATAATCAGGAACCAAAATTCTAGCAACATTTAAAAAACCTAAAACTGACTGCAATTCTTTCAAAGTCTTAGGTGGTTGCAATGTCAAAAGTTTTTCTTTAAAATCCTGTGTTAGCCCTCTTCCAGAATCCGTTAACAAAAAACCTTGGAATTTTACTTTGCTTCTACAAATCTGTGATTTTTTCAGATTAATAATATATCCTGCTTCTCCCAAGACAGCAGACATTGGATTGCCAGGGCACAGAACCCATGGCACAGACAGCAGAGGTGGCATTGACAGCAGCAGCAGATATTGGATTGCCGGCGCACAGAACCCATGGCACAGACAGCAGAGGCGGCATTGGCAGCTGCATTACACAACAGATTACCCAGGCACAGAACCCATGGCATAGACTGCAGAGGCAGCATTGGCAGCAGCAGCAGACACTGGATTACCCGGGCACAGAACCCATGGCACAGACACCAGACATGGCATTGGCAGCAGCAGCAAACATTGAATTGTCAGGGCACAGAACCCAGGGCACAGACAGCAGAGGCAGCATTGGCAGCAGCAACAGACACTGGATTGCCTGGTAGAAGAACCCATGGCACAGAAAGCAGACATTGGATTGCCAGGGCACAGAACCCATGGCACAGACAGCAGAGGCAGCATTGGCAGCAGCAGCAGCCATTGGATTTCCAGGGCACAGAATCCATGGCACAGACATCAGAGGCGACATTGGCTGCAGCAGTGGACATTGGATTGCCCAGTAGCAGTACCCATGGCACAGACAGAAAAAGCAGCATTGGTAGCAACAGCGGACATTGAATTACCCAGGCACAGAACCCATGGCACAAACAGCAGAGGCAGCATTGGCAACAGAAGCAGACATTAGGTTGGCGGGGCACAGAGCCCATGGCACAGATATTAGAAGCAGGATTGGCAGCAGCAGCGAACATTGGATTTCTGGGGCACAGAACCCATGGCACAAACAGCAGACATTGGGTTGTCTGGTAGCAGAACCCACGGCACAGAAAGCAGAGGCGGCATTCCAGCAGCAGCAGACACAGAACTCATGGCAAAGACATCAGAGACACCATTGGCAGCAGCAGCAGACATTGGATTGCCATGGCACAGAACCCATCACACAGACAGCAGAGGCAGCATTGGCAGCAGCAGCAGACATTGGATTGCCCGGTAGCAGAACCCATGGCACAGACAGCAGAGGCGGCATTGGCAGCAGAAGCAGGTCTTGGATTTCCAGGCACAGAACCCATAGCACAGACAGAAGAGGCTCCATTGGCAGCAGCAGAGGCCACTGGATTTCCCGGTAGCAGGACCCATGGCACAGACAGCAGAGGCAGCATTGACAGCAGCAGCGAATAGGGATGGGCAAACACAGTTCAGAATGTCATAGTTCAGTCCGAACTCGAGCTGCTCAGATGACCGAACCTGAATCTGTTGGGATCAGGGTTGATGGGGGCACCCTGAAGGGCCAGGAGAAGGGAAACAGGGACTCGCACACACCACTATATGGGGAAGCGGCAAGGCTGTGCCTGGAAAAAATGCCCTCAGGCTGGAATAGGGCTATCAGGGTGATTAGTCCCTAGCCTGTCTCCTCATAGGGCATCTGAGTAATCGCACGCCCTGGTTGCCGCTTATACTACCACTCACACGGGGGGCAAAGGACTGGGGAGGGAACGGGTGTGACCAGTGGGGAAGCGGAGTGATCACAGCCCAGGAGGGGAAGGGTAGGATAGGGCTTGCACCCACAGAAAGGGCCCGGGCTATCGTGCTTCCTAGGGGTGGGAAGTTTGGTTCCCACAGTATCTGATACTGCCGGTATTTTGCTGTACTGGCAGTATCGGATTAATCCGGTAATTGGGGGTACTGCTACCGGTTCCCCATGCCGGATTTGTTTACATTGCGACCATTGAAATGAATGGCTGAAATGTAAAAGAAAGAAAAAGAAAAAAAACCTTTCCCTCCCCCATCCAGGCTGTGCGGGTGGAAGGGGGGACACCCCCCCCCCCACCCTGCCCAGCCTGGATTTTTAAAGAAATTTTTTTTAGCCGAAGTCCCTGCTAGTGAGGACTCCAGGCCGGTTTCCCCAGAAGGCCTAGTAAAGCGCTGAAGCCAGCCAGCGCTGAAGCCTCTGGAGCACCATGCTGCTGCCGCGACTGCCACCCGGAGCGCAAAAGGAAGGTGATCTATGGGTAGGGGGGTAGGGTGATCCCTGGGGTGGGGGGGTGTTAAACCACCCCCCACCTCAGGGATCACCCTAGTACCTGCTGGTGTGGGCTTTGGGTCACCGCCACCAAAACGGCGGTGGCCCAGAGCCCGCATTAGCATGGAATTTGGCTAAAAAAAAAAAATTTTAAATCCAGGCTGGTCAGGGTGGGTGGGGGGTGTCCCTCCTTCCACCCGCGCAGCCTGGACAGGGGAGGGAAAGTGTTTTTTGTGTTTTTTCCATTGATTTCAATGGGGACAGTTCCCCATTGAAATCAATGGAAAAATACCGGTACCGGTATACCGGTTCTAATCCAGTAAACCCTTTTTTTTGGGAACCGGTATCCGGTAAAACCGGTATCCATTTTTTTGTTTGAAGTCCCACCCCTAGTGCTCCCCAAACACCCAAAGGAACCAACCTTACCTCCAGTCACCACGCTAGAATGTCCAGTCACTCACTCTCACACTCGCCACACGCACTCCATCCACACGCACACACCATGTCACTACCAGGATATGGGAATCACACAGATCAGCAAAAGAGGAGAGGGGGCCAGTCTCACGGGCACAAGGCTCTGATCACCAGCACTGAGCACAGTCCTATGAGGAGCTTTTATACTGGAGCTCAGGGCATTGCCGCAACCGCTCTGAGTGGCGCAGGGGTTGGGGCGTGGCTTCTGCCATCGCTGATTCCCTCCTTGCTCCGCCCACTGAATCACTGCTGGATGAGGGTGGCAGTGTGATGCTCCTGGGATTGGCCAGCTGGGAGGTGTCATCCCAGAGCATTGTGCTTGCTGCAGGTGCCTCCCCGCTCTGACCAGTTGGTGAAGCCCCAGCGGGGAGGCCCAGGGCTCCAGGTGATCCCTCTGGTGGAATGCGGTGCCGCAGGTGAGTTGGGAGCCTGGGGGCCAAGCCCCCAGCATAGGGCTCCTAACAGTATCCCCCCTCCAAGGTTAACGTGGAAGTACAGGACGGGGTTTAAGGGAATAGTGGGTATGAAAAATCCGGACCAATCAGGGTGCGTGTACATCTGTAGCCTTTTCCCAGGATCGTTCGGATGGCCCGTACCCCTTCCAGTCAATCAGGTACCATAAACACCTCTGACATCGACGGGAGTCAAGGATTTGCCATACTTCATATTCCCGGTTTGCAGGGATGGGAACAACTCATCTTGGGTTCAAGTGCTGGGGGGCTTGTGCGGTCTTCAATAGAGAAACATGGGATGTCGGGTGTATATGATAGTTTGGTGGCAATTTTACCTGGTAGGCAACTTCGTTAATTTTTTGAATTATTGGGAACGGACCCATGTATCGGTGATCCAATTTTTCTGATGGATGTTCTGAAGGGTAATTACGGCGGTTGATCCAGACCCAGTCCCCAGGGGTATAAGCTGGGGCGGCCCGCCAATGTTGGTCCGCATATTTTTTATATTGCTGCCGTGCGCGTTGGAGTATCCCTTTAGCTGTTTTCTGTGCCTTGCAAATACATGTAATGAGGGCTCCAGCTGCGGGGACAGAACAGGCTGTTACTTCTGGAAGACACAGTGGGGGGTGGTACCCTTAGGTGACAAAAATGGTGAGTTGCCCAAGGAGGCATTCAGGGTATTACTATATGTGAATTCAGCTATTGGTAATAAATCGTACCAGTCATCTTGATGTTATCCGGTGTAACAACGCAAGTGCTGCTCAAGAGTCTGGTTTATCCATTCCACTTGCCCATTGGCCTGTGGGTGGTACCCCACGGTGAGACAGCATTTAATTTGAAGACTTGTCAAAAGTGCTTTCCACAAGCGTGATGTAAATTGAGAGTCTCGGTCCGATATGATTTCCAGGGGTATTCCATGAAGTTTAATTACGTTATGCAGGAGTAATTGTGCAGTGTAGCAGGCCTTAAGTAACCCAGTGGTGGCCACGAAATGTCCCATTTTGGTAAAATGGTCCACAATGACCAAAATTGTTGTATAGGTAGATGATGGGGGTAGTTCAACAATGAAATCCAAACCTATACGTTGCCAGGGCCCTTGTGGTAATGGGATAAGCTGTAACAATCCTTGTGGTTGTTGGCGGGGAATCTTGGTATGGGCACATACTGTACATTGGCTCACATACCGGCGGACATCTTTTTGTAAAGTAGGCCACCAAAAATGTCATTGCAACAGAGCAAGGGTGCGTTGTACCCCAGGATGCCCGGCAAGGGGTGCATCGTGGTGCCCCCAAAGCAGAGTCTTGCATGCCCTTGGTGGTAGTACGAGTTTCTGTTGATGGTAAAGTAATCCACCCTGACCCTTCTGGGTTTTAGAAGCCAGGGAAGGTTCCTGGTGGGAGGAATATTTCCGAAACTGTGCCACAGTAAGGAGGTTGGCAGAAAAGGTCCAGGGGTCTAATAGTAATCTGCCTCGATTGTCAGGGGGTTCTCCAGCCTCAGTGCACTGTGAAAGAGCGTCTGCCAGGATGTTTTGATACCCGGGGCGGTAAGGTATCTGGAAGTGGAACCGGGTAAAGAAAAGGGCCCAACGCCCATGGTGGGCATTCATAATGCGTGTGGTCTGGAGGTAGGTTAGATTGTGATGGTCTGTAACTATGATTACCTGATATCTTGCCCCTTCTAGGTAATGTCTCCAGGCTTCCAAAGCCACCTTAATTGCTAGGAGTTCCCGATCCAACACCATGTAGTTTTTTTCCGCGCTCGTCAGTTGTCTAGAATAATAAGCAAATGGCAAGAGTCAGTCTGTCCCTGGCTTAGGTTGCAGGAGAGAGGCTCCAATGGCTATTCTGGAGGCATCTGTCTCCACTGTCAATGGTTGGTCAAAGTGTGGGTGTTGTAGAATGGGAGCTTGCATGAAGGTGGTCTTAATTTTTTCAAAGGCTTGTTGTTGGGCACACTTCTATTCGTACAGCACTCTTTTTTGTAGTAAGGCCGTCAGTGGTTCCATCAATTTCGCATAGTTACAGATGTATTGGCGGTAGTAGTTGGCCGTACCTACGAACCTCTGGAGTGCCTTGACAGAGGAGGGTGAGGTCCACTGTACAATAGCACTGACTTTCTTGGGGTCCATTCTTATTCCATGAGGTGAAATAATGAACCCCAAAAACTCAATAGTAGTAACATGAAATGCGCACTTTTCGTATTTACAAAACAATCGAGTTTGCCGCAGACGCTGCAGTACTTCTCGTACCTGTGTAGTGTGTTCTGTTAAGGTGTTCGAAAAAATGAGGATATCATCTAAGTAGGCGACCACACAAGTGTCCAACATATCATGAAGTATTTATCAGGTGTTAGAACGTGGCTGGGGCATTGGCCAGGCTGAACGGCATTACGAGGTACTCAAAATGGCCGTACCGTGTTCGAAAAGCTGTTTTCTATTTGTCTCTGGGGCGGATGCGTAAGAGGTTATAGGCGCCCCGGAGATCGAGTTTGGTAAAGATCTTCACACCATGCAATCTATCCAGGAGCTCCGGAATCAAGGGGAGGGGGTATCAGTTTTTTACCGTAATGGCATTAAGTCCACAGTAGTCTATACAAGGGCGAAGTCCCCCATCTTTTTTTGGAACGAAAAACAGCGGTGCCCCCGCCGGGGATGTAGAGTGTCATATAAAGCCCCGCCACAGGTTGTCTTTCACATACTCTTTTAGAGTACCCAGCTCCGGGGTGGAGAGAGCATAGATTTGGCCGTATAGGGGTTCCGTGCCAGGCAGCAACTCAATGGGACAGTCATAGGGACAATGTGGTGGCAGGCTTTTGGCTTCCTTTTTGCTGAAAACGTCCTGGAATTCCACGTATTGGGGGCAGGGTCTCTGGCGGTCCTCTATGTCCAGTGGCCATCAGGGCTTGCGACGGTGGGGGTTGCATGCAAATGGTGGAGTAGTATTTGGTCACAAAAGCTACAGTTCTTTGGTCCCACTGGATGTTAGGGTTATGTTTGTGACGCCATGGCATCCCCAACACCACAACAAACATGGGAGATGCTACCAGGTCAAAGCAAATAGACTCCGTATGAGCCCTGACGGTGACCCGGAGCTTCGTAGTTTGCAAAACTATTGGCTCTGAACTAAGAGGTGACCCGTCGATAGTGTGCACCTGTTCCGGAGTGGGTCTGCGGGTGTGGGAAATACCATAGAGACGCAAGAACCCTTGGTTCATAAAATTCCCCGAGGCCCTGGAATCAACAAGGGCCCAAGTAACCAAACTTCGAAATGGAGGAACCCCCAAAGTAACAGGGATACAGACATGTTGTGCTCCCCCAGGGCTTGTGCCTAGCACGTGACACAAGATGGGTAGGGTGATTTCTTGTGCACCCGGGAACCCCCCTACTGTTCCGGGGCTCGGGCTTTTCCCATATCTCTTCGAGTTGGAGGTAATGACGGGCATTCCCTAGCGAAATGCGAGGGTTCACCACAGTAAAAGCACAGGCAGGAAACTCGCCAGTGTTCTTGCTCCACGGCTGTTAGTGGCCCTTGGGAGGCCCCTATTTGCATGGGTTCTACCTCCGTGTCTCACCCTGATTCCCTCCGTGCAGGGAGGGAATTGGGTCCCAGGTTCCCACTACCCGAAATGGCTCTTGCTGTCGCTCTCATCTCCGCTCCCCCAAACATTTGTCTATCTGGATAGTGAGGGTCACCAGTTCCCCCCAAGTTTCTGGAAGGGAGATAACGGTGAGCTGGTCTTTTAACTCCTCACTGAGCCCTCGCCGATGCATTACCTGAAGAACATGGTCTGGCCAGTTGAGGTCCACTGCAAGCTGTTTGAATTTGGTGACATAATCAAGCAACGGCCCTCACCCTTGTTTTAGTCCCACGATGGCATTTTCTGCATCCTTTACCCTGTGGGGGTAATCAAATAAAAAGGTGAACTCCTGTACAAATTTAGCATAATCTTGCAACAAGTCACTTTTACTAGTTAACAATGGGGTTGCCCATGCCAGGGCATGTCCCTCCAGCAGCCCTATAATGAAGGCCACTTTGCACGCGTCAGTATTATATGTTTGGGGTTGCAGGGTAAAGGCTAAGTTGCAGAGGGCCAGGAACCCCCTTGAATTGCCGGAGGTCCCCAGCATATTTATTGATCTTTGGTCCTTTAGGCTCTCGGGGTATAGCCACAGGAGGATCCATAGGGAGCAGCCTTTCCACCTGAGGGGGGGGTGCTGTAGCTGCCCCCCGATTAGCCTGTTGATCCTTAGGGTCCTTCACCTCAATGGCGAGGGACTTTACTATGCAGGTTAATTCCTGCACCTCCACTGAGAGCTGCTCCATAGGGCAGAGGGATGATACTGGGAAGCGGAAGAAGATTATGCTGGTGATACTTGGGTATCAGGGTTGGCGGGGGTGCCCTGAAGGGCCAGGAGAAGGGAAACAGGGACTAGCACACACCACTATAGGGGGAAGCGGCAAGGCTGTGCCTGGAAAACACGCCCTCAGGTTGGAATAGGGCTATTGGGGTGATTAGTCCCTAGCCTGTCTCATCATAGGGCATCTGAGTAATCGCATGCCCTGGTTGCTGCTTATACTACCACGCACACCGGGAGCAAAGGATTGGGGAGGGAACAGGTGTGACCAGTGGGGAAGCGGAGTGACCACAACCCAGGAGGGGAAGGGTAGGATAGGGCTTGCACCCACAGAAAGGGCTCAGGCTATAGTGCCCCCCAAACAACCAAAGGAACCTACCTTACCTACGGAAGTTCCCCGGAAGGCCTAGTAAGCGCTGAAGCTGGCAGCCACAGCCAGTGCTGAAGCCGCCCAGAGTGCCATGCTGCCGCTGCCGCCGCCACCACCCAGAGCGCCAAAGGTAGGCGATCCTTGGGTGGGGGGGTAGGGTTATCCCTGGGGTTGGGTGTGTGTTAAACCACCCCCCACCCCAGGGATCACCCTAGTACCTACCTGCTGGTGCAGGCTCCGGGTTGCCGGTGGCGGGTTGCCAGGGACTTCGGGGGAAGTTTTTTTAAAAAAAAAAATCCAGGCTGGGCAGGGTGGGTGGGGGGGGTGTCTCCTCTTCCACCCGTGCAGCCTGGATGGGGGAGGGAAAAGTGGTTGGGGTTTTTTTCTTTCTTTTTTTACATTGCAGCCATTCATTTCAATGGCCGTAATGTAAAACAATCCAGCACGGGAAACCAGTACTGGTACCCCCAAATATCCGGATTAATCTGATACTGCCGGTACAGCAAAATACCAGCAATATTGGATACCAGATAATCCGGACTTCCCACCCCTAATTAGGATATTCCATTTAGTTCAATAGGTTTTAGAATAGTTAATAGCAGTTAGATTTAGTGTAGAGATAGATAGATATATAAAAAGAAACAGCCACTCCAGCCCCAGGATCCACTGTCAGGGATCTGGGGCCTACATTACTGGAAGGGAGGGCTGTGGCCAATATGTATCTAGCCCCAGGACCCACCGTCATGGGTCTGGGGCCATCATTCCTCGCACAGAGGCGATGTCATTCCAATGTTCCAAGAAAGAGCCACTCCAGCCCCAGGACCCGCTGTTGGAGTTCTGGGGCCAATTTACAGGCAGGGAGGGCTGTGGCCAATATGTACCTAGAAGTTGTCACTCTAGCCCCAGGACCCACCACCATAGGTCTGGGGCCATCATTCCTCGCACAGAAGCGATGTCATTCCAACACACCAAGAAACAGCCACTCCAACCCCAGGACCCACCATCGGGGTTCTGGGGCCACATTACAGGCAGGGAGGGCGGTGGCCAATATGTACCTAGAAGTTGCCACTCTAGCCCCAGGACCCACCACCACAGGTCTGGGGCCATCATTCCTCACCCAGAGGCGATGTTATTCCAACGTACCAAGAAACAGCCACTCCAGCCCCAGGACCTGCCATCAGGGTTCTGGAGCCAAGTTACAGACAGGGAGGGCTGTGGCCAATATGTACCTAGAAGCTGCCACTCTATCCCCAGGACCCACTGTCATGGGTCTGGGGCCATCATTCCTCGCACAGAGAGCCAATTTTCCAAAGCATCAAGAAACAGCCAATCCAGCCCCAGGACCTGCCGCCAGGGTTCTGGGGCCAAGTGACAGGCAGGGAGGGCTGTGGCCAATATCCAGAAGCTGCCACTCCTGCCCCAGGACCCACCATCATGGGTCTAGGGCCATCATTCTTTGCACAGAGGTGATGTCTTTCCACCGCATCAAGAAACAGTCACTCCAGCCCCAGAACCCACCACCAGGGTTCTGGGGCCAAGTTACAGGCAGGGAGGGCTGTGGCCTATATTCAGAAGATGCAACTATAGCCCCAGGACCTTCCGTCATGGGTCCGGGGCCATCATTCCTCGCACAGAGAGCCAATTTGTCAAAGCATCAAGAAAGAGCCACTCCAGTTCCAGGACCCACCACCTGGGTTCTGGGGCCAAGTTACAAGCAGGGAGGGCTGTGGCCCATACCTAGAACCTGCCACCTTAGCCCCAGGACCCACCTTCATAGGTCCGGGGCCATCATTCCTCACACAGAGAGCCGATTTTCCAAAGCATCAAGAAACAGCCACTCCAGCTCCAGGACCCACCACCAGGGTTCTGGGGCCAATTTCTGGCAGGGAGGACTGTGGCCAATACCTAGAAGCTGCCACTCTAGCACCAGGACCCACCGTCATGGGACTGGGGCCATCATTCCTTGCACGGAGATTATGTCATTCCATCGCATCAAGAAACAGCCACTCCAGCCTCAGGACCCGCCATCAGAGTTCTGGGGCCAAGTTACAGGCAGGAAGGGTTGTGGCCAATATGTATCTAGAAGCTGCCACTCTAGCCCCAGAACCCACCATCATGGTTCTGGGGCCATCATTCCTCACACAAAGGCGATGTCTTTCCACCACATCAAGAAACAGCCACTCCAGCCACAGGATCTGCCATCAGGGTTCTGGGGCCAAGTTACTGGCAGGGAGGGCTGTGGCCAATACCTAGAAGCTGCCACTCTAGTAGCCCCAGGACCCACCATCATGGGTCTGGGCCCAGCATTCCTTGCACGGAGACGATGTCATTCTACCACATCAAGAAACAGCCACTCCAGCCCCAGGACCCGCCATCAGGCTTCTGGGGCCAAGTTACAGGCAGGGAGGACTGTGGTCAATACCTAGAAGCTGCCACTCTAGTAGCCCCACTACCTACCATCATGGGTCTGGTGCTATCATTCTTCTCACAGAGACAATGTCATTCCACCACATCAAGAAACATCCGCTCCAGCCCCAGGACCCACTATCAGGGTTTTGGGGCCAAGTTACTGGCAGGAAGGGCTGTGGCCAATACCTCGAAGCTGCCACTCTAGTAGCCCCAGGACCCACCATCATGGGTCTGGTGTCATCATTCCTCACACAGAGAGCCTTTTTCTGAACACCCGAACTGAGGACCGAACCGAATAACAGAACCCGAATGAGGCGAATGAACCGAACGGGCAAACCAAACTGGACCAAACCAAATGGTTGAACTCAAACTGCAATCTGATCACCCATCCCTAGCAGCGAACATTGGAATGGCCAGCAGCAGAATCCATGGCAAAGACATCAGAGGCAGCAGAAGCAGACTTTGGATTGCCCTGGCACAGAACCCATGGCACAGACAGCAGAGACAGCATTGGCAGCACCAGCGGACATTGGATTGTCCAGGAGCAGAACCCATGGCACAGACAGCAGAGGCAGCATTGGTAGCAGCAGCAGACACTGGTTTTCCTGGGCACAGAACCCGTGGTACAGACAGCAGAGGCAGCATTGGCAGTAGCAGCAACAGACATTGGATTGCCCTCTAGCAGAACCCATGGCATAGACAGCAGAGGTGACATTGGCAGCAGCAGCAGACATTGGATTGCCGGGTCACAGAACCCATGGCAGAGACAGCAGAGGCAACATTGGCAGCAGCAGCAGACATTGGATTGACAGGGCACAAAATCCATGGCACAGACAGCAGAGGTGGCATAGGCAGCATCAGCGGACATTGGATTGCCCAGTAGGTAGCAGAACCCATGGCACAGACAGCAGAGATGGCATTGGCAGCAGCAGTAGACATTGGATTGTCCAAGCACAGAACCCATGGCACAGACATCAAAGGCGGCATTGGTTGCAGCAGTACACATTGGCTTGCCAGGGCACAGAACCCGTGGCACAGACAGCAGAGGCAGCACTGGCAGCAGCAGTGGACATTAGATTGCTTGGTAGTAGACCCCATGGCACAAACAGCAGAGACAGAATTGGCAGCAACAGCGGACATTGAATTACCCTGGCACAGAACCCATGGCACAGACAGCAGAGGCGGTATTGGTAGCAGCAGCAGACATCAGATTGCCTGGGCACAGAACCCATGGCACAGACAGCAGAGGCAGCATTGGCAGCAGCAGCAGACATTGGATTACCCAAGCACAGAACCCATGGTACAGACAGCAGAAGTGACATTGGCAGCAGCAGCAGACATTGGATTGCCGGGGCAGCATTGGCAGAAGCAGAAGACATTGGATTGCCCGGTAGCAGAACCCATGGCACAGACAGCAGAGGCGGCATTGGCAGCAGCAGCAGACATTGGATTTCCGGGGCACAGAACCCGTGGCACAGACAACAGAGGCAGCATTGACAGCAACAGTGGACATTGGATTGCCCGGTAGCAGAAACCATGGCACAGACAGCAGAGGCAGCAGAAGCAGACATTGGATTGCCTGGGCACAGAACCCATGGCACAGGCAGCAGAAGCAGCATTGGCAGCAGCAGAGGACATTGGATTGCCCAGTAGCAGAACCCATGATACAGACAGCAGAGGCGGCATGGGCAGCAGCAGCAGACATTCGATTGCCCAGGCACAGAACCCGTGGCACAGACAGCAGAGGCAGCATTGGCAGCAACAGTGGACATTGGATTACCCGGGCACAGAACCCGTGACACAGACAGCAGAGGTGGTATTAGTAGCAGCAGCAGACATTGGATTGCTGGGGCATAGAATCCGTAGCACAGACAGGAGAGGCACCATTGGCAGCAGCAAAAGACATTGGATTTCCTGGTAGCAGAATCCATGGCACAGACAGCAGAGGCAGCATTGCCAGCAGCAGCAGACATTGGATTGCCAGGCAGCAGAACCCATGGCATAGACAGCAGCGGCAGCAGAAGTGGACATTGGATTGCAAGGGCACAGAACCCATGGCACAGACAGCAGAGGAAGTATTGGTAGCAGCAGCGGACATTGGATTGCCCGGTAGCAGAACCCATGGCACAGACAGCAGAGGCGGCATTGGCAGCAGCAGAAGACATTGGATTGCCAGGGCACAGAACCCGTGAAACAGACAGCAGAGGCAGCATTGGCAGTAGCAGCGGACATTGGATTGCTGGGGCACAGAACCCAAGGCAGAGACAGCAGAGGCAGCATTGGCAGCAGCACCAGACATTGGATTGACCGGGCACAGAACTCGTGGAACAGCAGAGACGGCAGGAGCAGGATTTGCCTTTGCGCAGCACCCATGGATCCAGGATGGTAGGATTTGCAAGGGAAGAGCTCCCATAAAGCAGCAGACAGAAGCAGCAGGATTGCGTGGGCACATTTGGATTTTCCAGGGCAGAGAACCCATGGACCAGTAGACAGCAGCAGCACCATTACTAGGCCAATGGGGCACATCACCCAGGGTTTCCAGGGCAGGCAGATAAGCACCTTGGCATGAGAGGTAGGCAGGCTGGGGAAGGACTTCAGCTTTGCCCACAGGGCAGGCAGACAGGCACTTTGGCATGAGCAGAAGGAAGACTGAGGCAGGGTTTTTTCTTGGCCACCAGGGCAGGTGGGCAGACAGACTGCGTGGCATGAAAGGTAGGCAGGCTGGGACAGGGCTTCAGCTTTGCCCACAGGGCAGGCAGACAGGCACTTTGGCATGAGCAGAAGGAAGACTGAGACAGGCTTTGAACTTGGCCACCTGGGCAGGCAGGCAGACAGACAGGCAGCTTGGCATCAGAGGCAATAGGGAAGGCAGGCTGGGATCTTGACAGGGCACTCAGATAGGCTCGTGAAGAGTGTGCAGCATGCACATGAGAGAGCCAGTCAGATAGGCGGGCTGAGATCATCTACACAGAGGCCAGCTGGCAGGCTTACAGCTTCCCAATGCCACCCTGAGTCATGAGGTCAGTCAGATTGGCCAGTCAAGGCCATCTAGTCACAGAGAGAGAGCAGCAGGGTGGGCGCCAGGCATTGGGAGGGAGGGACAGCACCTCAGCAGCAGCAGACCAGATTGAGGAGGAGCCCTGTCCCAAGACTGCCCCTGGCATGAGATGGCATGTGCCACTGCACCATCAATCCATGTCCAGGGACAACTCGGGGAATCCCAGCAGCGGAAGGTTCACCTTAAGGAACAGCAACTGCTCCACCAACTTGGCCCCCAGTCTCAGGCAGCGAGCAAATATCCCCCATCATGGAGAACACCTGCTCTCTGGGGACACTCATTGGTGGGCAGGACAAGAGACCATTGGCCACTTTGGACAGGGCTGGCCACACATTGGTCTTGCCAGCCCAGTAGGCCAAGGGATCACTTCTGGGTTCTATGCATGGCTCCTCCTCCAGGTAGCTCTCCACTGCTGCTGAGGCACTGTCATACTCCCTCATGTAACTGTCCTTTGGCACCACCTCCACCACTGCCCTCAGCCACGCTGCCTGCCCTGCTGTGAATAAGCCCATGCACCAGCTGGTGCACAGGGGAGCTTTGCTCGACCTGCTTCACCCAGAGGAGGTAGATGCCCTTCATGCTCCAGTTAAAGAAACCAGCCAGATTCCTCCCCCACTTGACCAGGGAGCTAAGGGTGCCAGCCCCAATCCCCTTCTCCCCCAAGCCCAGAGCATCCCTGACCACAAGGTGAAGGGTGTATGCAGCACAAGGGATGCTGGTGAAGCCCCCCTCACAGACTTCCCCTCAATATGTTGGCCGCGTTGTGCATCACCACGCACCCCTTGGTGAAGGGCATGCCTGGTGTGACTCACTCCCTCACCATTGTGGTCAGGACTGTCTCGATGTTCCTAGTGGTGTGGGGGCCATCCATTACTTCTGCCTGAAGCAGGGCCCACTTATACTCTGCTTCGGGACCCCTCCAGCCACTGCCAAACACTGCCTCTGGGTCCTGCCACCAGTCCGCCGTCACTGCCAGGTAGGTGTGCTGCGCGTTCCTACTTGATCACAAGTCTGTGGTGAAGTGGACGGTGGCACCCCCAGCCCTTGCAAGCTGCTCCCTCACCTGCTCCTTTAAAGCCGGATACAGGGCTGGCACCACCTGCCGACTGAGGGTGGTGCACGAGGGCAGCTTAAACTGGGGGGCCAGGGACCCAATCAGGTGCCTAAACCCCATGTCCCTGACCACTGAGAAGGGCTGCCCATACAGCGCTATCATATCCCCCAACTTGCGCGTGGCTTTCAATTGAAAGCTTTCAATTGAAAGCCACGCCACCCTCCACGTCCTGCAGCTGTTGATGGATTCGGCAGCTGCCCCCACCCCAGCTCCTCCATGGTGCACTGACGCTGTTGCTGCTCCCCTCTAGCAGCGATACCACTCCTGCTGCTAGAGTCAGCTGTTCAAGCAGGTCACTTTGTCGCATTGGGTTCCTCTTTTTTACAAAAGGAAAGAAGGCTAAGTTTTCCAGCTGAACTAATCATACTGGATTGGGCCTTTTTCTCCTAATTGTATAAAATGAGTTTACACTTTACTTTGAGGCCAGGCTAGCAAAGCAAGTAGTGTGAAATGACAATATATTTATAAATAAATGGAACATGAGACTTTTGAATATAAAAATATATGCATAGTTTAGTTCAATTTAAATAGAAAATATCAGTAGCTTACATAGAATGGTATTGATAGCCAATCAAAGTTACATGATCTTAAAACATTTCTATTTTAAGAAAAAGCTTCTAAAAGCTTAACATATGCACAATTCATTG
>QEPC01005592.1:367266-379919 GCA_003113815.1 Sphenodon punctatus | reverse complement strand
GCCAATCAAAATTACATGATCTTAAAACATCTCTATTTTAAGAAAAAAGCTTCTAAAAGCTTAACATATGCTCAATTCATTGGCTCAAAGATATCAAGAGTAATACATTACATTCTTCCCAGTTCTTCCCTTTGTCTGCCAAGATGTTGGTGAGAAAGAAACTCCAACATGAGGTGTGGAATCTCAGTCTAAAGAGCAAAGCTCTTGTCTCCCTTCTTAAGCTTGCCTGCATGGGAGGCTCACATTCCTGAGTACTGATGTTGCTGACGTTGCTGACATCAGTTAGCAAGGAAATACACTGGATTCTAATTTGGTCTCTTAATTCTGAGCAGGTAAAGAAAGTTTAAATTTTCTTCAAGGTTTGAACAAACCTCGTATTTCCATCAAATTTAATTGTCAGATTACAGAGAGACTCAATCATAGCATCAAGGTTGTTTTAACTATTAATTAAATAGATATGTTAGCTAGAAAAAACTAACTTAAATCTTCCTTCTCAGTTTGGAGATGTTTATGGCCAGATCATTCATCATTTAGACACATAAACTAATAAGGTTCCAGATACCTCGACTGGCAAGAGGCCCTTTGATCTGGCCTCTAACTCCTAGCCATTTGACTCTGTTTCTTTGGATACAGTGAAAGTTCATTTGGGAAGTTTAGAAAAAAGCTCATTGGAATGTAGCTGAAGAAGCTTCAGCCTGAACCAAGTTAATCACAGAAGTTGATTTTAGAAATCATTACTGCAAAACACAAATCCAATACATTGAAATAGTAAGTTAACATATAGAAACTCAAAATCAATATATTGGGAACACAGATGGCCAAAAAATATATGCTTATAATAGGAAATACATGACAGTTTGTCCACTGATGAAGGCGGACGACTGGCCACAGCAGTCGGGAAGCCACTGGCGTCCACCACCCCTGCCTGCCCGTTTAGCAGCACAGCACTGTGGCATCCTTGAGGTGCCTCGCCATGGCAGTTGTGCCGAGGTTGGTGAGCACCTGCCCACACTTCACCACATTCTGGCACAAAGTGCACTGCACCTCCCTGGGATCATCCACCTGCACCAACTTAACATGCACCCAGATGGAGGATTTTTTGCCCCCTCCTGCCTTCTGGCCTGCACTGGGTGACGCACCTCTGGCAGCTGTGGTGACACAGCTCTGGGAGGGACAGCCATCGCCTCAGCACCAGACATCTCCTCCGCAGGACTAGTGTAGTGTCTGCCTCGCTGTCCCCAATCTGAGATATGTCCACCCGCGAAGGGGAGTACTGGGACCCTGAGGCTGATGGACTGCCCACCATGCTGCTGTTACTCTCCCTGTGCCCCCTATAGCTTTTGCTGCTGCTACTGTTGCTGCTCCTCTCCCTGCTGCCATTGCCCAGGGATGAGGCCCTGTCTCTAGCAGCCAGGGTGGGATCCACCAGCCCTGGACTGCTGGGGATCACCTCAATAATGGGGGTCGGGGACATTGGTGGCCCTGGAGGAACATCCAACCTTGAAGCACCTGCACCTGCTCCTGCAGCTGCAGAAGAGACAGCTGCAGCCTCCTTGACTGCAGGCCTTCCAGTGTCCTGCGTGGCAGTGAACGATGCTGGCAGGAGGCAATGCCGAACCACAACCCTAGTGCCATTGCTGGGAGCCTCTGAAGCCTGACTGCCAAAATCAGGCCTGTGCAGTTTGGGGCGTGGTGATGGGCTCGGGTTGCTGCTGATCCTCGTTGCCACTCCTTAGTCACAGCCCCTGCCACCTCTGCCACATGCCCCATTGCCATCCTTATGGACAGCAGACCGGCCTCTCCTGATTCCCTTCTCCATTTCTCCCACCCAACAAATGCACAGGAAGATTTTATATATATATAAATAATTTATTCAAATTGGTAATCTAATATATATATCTACACTAACTCTAACGGCTATTAACTATTCTAAAACCTATGGAACTAAATGGAATTTTATCTAATATCTACAAAGGCCTAGTCCTACAAACACACTATAAAATATTAAAACTGAATCACTACACACTATCTCTATCTATCTCTATAACAAATTAATTCCTACATCTATCTATCTATCTATCTATCTGCACAGGGATGTGTGGGGGTGGGTGGGACACAAACAGCTCACAACAAGAAACACAGGGCGGGGTACAAAACTGAAATGAAACCTAAATCAATCTAATGCTACACTAAATAAATCCTAAAACAGGAGAAGGGAATCAGGGATGGAATATCTACAGGGAGGAGGGAAGGATTCAATGGAAGGTAGGGAGAAAGAACACAGGGAGGGGTAAAAAATAAAAATAACACCTAAATCTATCTAATCTAATCTAAATAAATGAAACTACAGACGTAAATGTGTGGAAATGGGTGAAATAGGAGGGGGATGGCAATGGACTGGGAGGTACACAAACTGCTGGGAGAGGGACACTTCTGAAAATGCCTGCTGACAGGATCAGTGGCTAGCTCAGAAGGAATTGGAAGGGGGGAGGGCAATTTTATTTTGTTACTTGCTGCGCCCGCCTTACCACAAGCCCATTGGCTCTGTGCAGCTGCCTAGACTGTGGCCAGTCACAGACTGCGAAGCCAGTGGTCTGAGGAAAAGAGGGATGGTGATTGGGCAGACTGGCTGCTAGTCCAAGCCTCTCCACCCCTGGCGCCAGGAAGTCTGCTCCTAAGCTCCCCCCCTCCCCGGGCCTTCCAGCCCTGTTTTTCCCACCCAAATTCACACACACACACACACACACACACCCAGCAGCATGCCCATGGACCGCCCCCTCAGCTATGGCCTGTTTAAAACGGGCTAGTGTATCAGCATCAGGTGAGGGATGGTTGCAATGGCTTCTCTTGGCATTGGAGGTACTCGGCTGTTTGATGAGCACAAAACAAAGCCATGTGACATATGAGCTGCAAGCAGAGCCTCAGAAATGTGTGGGTAGCGGGGGTAAAATGAGGTATGTAATATTTTCAGTGCTACTTAGATTCAGTGCTTCCCTTCAGAGAAACAGGAATCTTTCCCTGTTTTTTCATCTCCCCCTAGGAGAAACAAGTGGAATTCTGTGCTGCTTCTAGCATGCAGTCAAATGCACCCTTGCTGCAACTGCAGCTTGAAATCAATGGACTTGCAGTAGGGAATGGCTTTAGCCCCAGAAGATAACCCTTTGCATAAAACAGGATTGGATACACCATAGCTAATACACTAATAATTAGATACTGATCTCTGGTCATGACTCTCCTTGTGACTCTTCTCTAGTTTTAACTCTCATAGGAAATGGTTAAATAGGAAATTAAACCTGCACATCTCACTGTGCTAAACACTTTACTGCAAACCTGCCTTCCTGCTGCTGCTATGCCAGTTAACTCTTTAATGTGTGTATAGCTCTTTGGAATTGCAAAGCCCTAGATAAGTTTTAAGTATAATCACCAATTGCTTTCTAGCCAGCAATTTATATATAAAATTTGACTGCCAAAATGTTTCACTGTGTTCCAGATTTCCGTGTTGCTCCTTATTTAATGGGATGCTTACCTTACAGATTCTTCACACAAGACTCAGACTGCATTCACAAGAGATGAACAACCCGACACAAACTGCTTCCCTCACATTTTTATTGCCTGTGTAAATGAATTAGCTCGCAACATCCTGAGCAAGCAAGCTGTAAGTCTCCCACAACTGACAAGCTAAAAACCAAGGTTTAACAATTAAGCTAAGTCCCTCCTGTGCATTGCTCGTAATGTGTGCTGGACACTTCTTTCACTTTCACCCCTCCATCCTCATGAAGAGGACAGTAGCTGCTGAGAAAGGCGAAAGCAGGGCAGTGAATTTGCCACATCAGATGAGCCCTTCATGAGACGAATGGCAAAGCGCAACAGTTCTCTCCCACAGGAAATTAAACTACCGGGAGAGAGGCCTCTTAACTCATGTGAACTCTGCTTTTGTTCACAATGTTTGAAACAAAGTAGGGGAGCAGTTAACCCCAGGGACATGCATTCCTAATTAAAGAGGAAAATATCAGCACTTCTCATTTTGCACCATGGAGCTTTGTTCCTCCTCTGCCACTGTCCTCACTTGCCCCTGAGCTGAAATGAGTATACCCATCAAATGGGCACTGTCCAGTCCCCACCATTTGTGGACTGGGTAACGGGTCCTACTTGTTTAGTATCTGACAAGTACCCATTCTAGAGTGTGGGTTAATGACAGCTGATAGAAAGGAACTTGGGCAGACAGAAGGTGGAATAGAACCTTAGTCCTAGTATAAGCTGCTGAGCCCAACAGAAGGATCTTTTTAGAACTCTAACCATAAGCTCTTTATATGCCTTGCCTTTCTCCAGGACTGAAGCAGAAAGGTGGAGCTGAGAAGTAATTCTGGAAGTAGAGCTTTAGAAAGCATGTGGGAAGCTTGAGAATCGAAGGCTGCTGTAGGCAAAGAAACTGTATATAGGCACCAGAGAATCCACCAGACCAAACAGAAGAAAAGCCTTATGTTATCGTTTCCCAAAGTAAACTTACATATGCAAGAAATAACACATTCAGCTTACCACATGGTCTAGATCTGAACTCTTGACCCATCAGTCCCCTTTGCTCTGTCCTATCAGAGAAACATCTCACAGGAGTAAAGGACTCTGCATAGTGCCCAACAAGCCAGATGGTGGTTTGTAATGGTTGTTAATTGTTACAGATACAGTTGCAGTGTGACTGGGTAGCTAAGCTTTCTTGCTGTTGTGCCAGGGGCCATATTAAATAAGTGTGCATTTTCACACATGCACAATATTCAAGCCTGTTTCCCATTGTGGGTATAGGCCAGGCACCCCAAAATGTGGATATTGAATTTACTACCCTTTTCAGTTCTACCTTGCCCATGCTGCCGCTCCTGAACAAATGCATTCTACTCCCTATTTACCTTTAAACACCTCCTGACAACATCCGTCACAGCCTTCTCACCTGGTAGAGTTGGTGAAAAGCACTCCTGATAATTAATTATTATTATTTTATTATTATGATTATTATTATTATTTTAGATTATACCCTACCCTATCCCTAGAATGGCTCAGGTGACTTATAGTAATCAAAAAACAAAATCACAAATATCAGTACATATACAAGAAAAAGGCCACCCATCTAGAGTTGCCATATATGCAAATTTTTAGAGGACACTTATGAGAAATACAGGTTAGACGGTTTCATTGGCGCCAATGCAGCCCTGCAACTTGTATTTCTCATAAGCGTCCTCTAAAAACTTGCATATATGGCAGCCCTACACCCCATGCCCAAACCAACCGATTCCACCCACTCCCTCTCCTCTGTCTTTCACTCAGAGACCCTAGTAACTACCAAAACTTCCCACCTCACCCATCTCTCACCCAGGGAAGAGATCCTCGCCTTCACACCCACACCACAGCCTCTCTCCAAATCCTCACAAACTTCGAACAAATCCCCCTATCTCTCCTCTCAGGGGAAGTGGCAGTCCCACTCCATATCCCCCTTACAAACATTAAAAATATGTTTTTATAAAAATGAAACTAAGCAAATCCCCAGCCCTCCAACCACACTTAGCCAGCAGCCACCTGCAAGAGCAGGAGGCATAATGAGGAAGTCAGGGTGTGGAGGAAGGGGTGGGGGCAGCCCTGGGTGTTACCAGTCCAAGCTCCAGCAACCACTCTTCACCCTGCAAGCGCAGGAGGCTAAATGAGGATGCCAGTGGGTGGAGGAAGGGAAGACCCAGGTGAATTTACCAGTCCCAGGTTCTACCACTGTGACCCAATGTTACAAACATTTTTCCTCCCATAAGCACTAAGTTTGGAAATTCCACCAATTAACACTATTACCAACCCGCCCCGTTAAATCGAGAGGCTTATGGAAAATACATGTTGAAGGGCTGCATTTGTTCCAATGTAGCCCTGCAACATGTATTTCTCATAAGCCCACTGGTTTAAAGGGGAGGATTGGCAATACAGAATTAAACTAACCTCTTTTTTCTCCATGAGAATTTTTTTTAGCAGAGACTTTGATTAATATCCCCCCTCAGATGAAGGATTTAGCTAACTAAATATTTGCTTATTATTTCTTATTTAAAGTTTTTTTCCTGTTTGGTATTATTATTATTATTATTATTATTATTAACAAACATTTATATAGCGCCAGCAGTGTACATGGCACTTTACAAAGTAATAAAATAGACACGGTCCCTGCCCCTAGGGCTTACAATCTGAGCGACAGGAGCTGGGGGAGAGACATAGGAAGGGGAACAGAGGGAGAGACAAGGGGTCTAACATTCATGAAGATGCGAGGTCTCAAGTGCACGTACTTGGCTTGGTTACGATGAGAATGACAGCAGGCAGGTCCATGTTGCAAGGATAAGGGTAAACCGATCGTAGGTATAGGAATAGTGGCTCAGCAGGATAAAGAGTCAGACAGAGCAGAGCGAAAGAGGTGAGTTTTAAGGAGAGATTTGAAGGTATGAAGGGAGGGGGCAAGGCGGATGTGGACAGGGAGGGAGTTCCAGGCATGGGGGGCAGCAAGTGAGAAGGGACGAAGGCGCTTAGGGGAGCAGGGAAGGCGTGGAAGGGTGAGAGAAGGGACAGAGGAGGAGCGAAGTGCACGGGCTGGAGTATGGAGGGCGATAAGTGCAGAGAGGTAGGGGGGAGCAAGGTTGTGAAGAGCTTTATAGGTGAAGACTAGGAGCTTGTGCAGGATTCGTTCAGGAAGGGGAAGCCAGTGAAGCGAAGAGAGGAGGGGCTGCACATGGTCGAAGCGACTGGCGAGGTAGATGACCCTGGCAGCAGAGTTTTGGACAGAGATGAGGGGAGAAAGGTGAGACCGGGGAAGGCCAGTGAGAAGGAGGTTACAGTAATCGAGGCGAGAGATGACCAGAGCATGAACAAGAGTTTTGGCAGACGAGACAGAGAGAAAAGGGCGAATCTTAGCAATGTTATGGAGGGAGAAGCGACAGGATTTAGCAACAGAGTCAATGTAGGGTTTAAAAGAAAGGGCTGAGTCAAAGATGAAGCCTAGGCTACGGGCTTGGGGGACAGGCAGGATGGTGACTCCATCAATAGTTATTGACAGTGAGGAAGGAGAGGAAGGATGAGGGGGGAAGATAAGGAGTTCAGTTTTAGCCATGTTGAGTTTGAGTTGACGTTGAGACATCCAGGTAGAGATGTCAGAGAGACAGTTGATGAGACGAGCTTGAACAGAGGGAGAGAGAGAGGGAGTAGAGAGATAGAGTTGAGTGTCATCAGCATAGAGGTGGTATTGGAAGCCATGGGAGGCAATGAGTTTGCCTAAGGATGAGGTATAGATCGAGAAGAGGAGAGGGCCAAGAACAGAGCCTTGAGGAACACCAACTGAGAGGGGGAAGGAGGAGGAGGTGGAGGTGGAGAGAGACACATTAAAGGAGCGGTCAGAGAGGTAGGAGGAGAACCAGTTATGGACAGAGCCACAAAAGCCAAGGGAGTGAAGGGAATCCAGCAAGAGGAAACTTTGTGATGTAGCCTATATTTGGTGTGTGATTGCCATGAGAACAAAGCAGACTCAGGTCTCCATCCGTTAAACCTCCGAGCCTTCACAGCTGGTTTATGTTGCCCAAACAAACTCACAGAGATTTTGGGTGTAAATAGACAGACAAGGAGGCTGCCTGCCCCTGCTCTGGGGATGCACCCCCATGTCTGCCCACTTGCAGTCCAACCTGGGTCCGCTTTAGATGAACCCGGTGGTTTCCCTGGTCTGTGGACAACCTGTGCAGCACCACCACACCATAGAGTTGCAGACAATCACCCAATGTTGTAAGCTGGTGACCACAACTCTATGGTGCGGTCAGGGACAACAGTCAGCCAGGTGTGAAGCTGAAGTGTGGACAGACAGAAACTCCACTTCAAGTTCAGTTCATTTATTTATTTATTTATTTACAGCCGTTTAGCCAAAAGAAAAATAAAAAGAAAGATGTCAGTTAGTTACATCACATATATCAATTCAAATACAGTCAAACCACGCATATTTAACACTAAAAAATATCAGTTACACAACAGAAGGAATCCCAAATAACCTTTACACAATATCAGATCAACCTCTTTTCTTCCTAAGATGCTTGGACTGGTAACACCCAGGGCTGCCCCCACCCATTCCTCCACACCCTGACTTCCTCATCTTTTATAAATAAAAGAGGCTGCAGCATTCAGAACTTCGCGAGTCATATTCTGGAGAACCCAGATGGTCTTTGAATGAATGAATGAATATATTTTATTGTTGTAACCCATAGGGTTGAAACATAATAAAATACATAAAGAACAGTCAAGTAGATATAAATTACAAAGAACAATTTACCTAACAAATAAAACCAATCAAATTTCCAAAATAAGAATTTCAATGAATCACAGCCTAGATATCTTTGATGACTGATTTTCTATTAGTTGCCAAAGAGTGGGCCAAATTAGCCACACACTTCATATAAGACTCGGAGTTACTTCCCAGGAGATATTTTAACTCCTGTAGGGGGCAGTACTCCAGCCAATAAGGTTGGAAGAAACTTAAATCATATTTTGACTGCTGATTTGCATTTAAATAAATAATGGCATTGATCTTCGACCTGTCCAACACTGCAGAAACACAATCTCAAAGCATAAGGAACTCCCTTGTATCTGCCTTCCAGGACTTTAATTGGCAGCATGGGTATTTTCAGACGTTATGGGCCTCCGTTTTGACATGGTGAACCACCCATCGTGGCGGAGAGCCCGTAACGTCTGAAGGGGGTCATGCCAGATGTTCACCACAGTGAACACCCGGTGGGAATCCCTTGAACCACAGTTCTGGAGGTGAGGCCGACCTCAACCCCGGAATCGTGGTTACTCTGATCACAGCCGGGAATCAGTGGCTGGTAGCGTCTGTTACCGCCACTGCTTCCCAGCTGTGGTCCTGGGAGGCTGGGAAGGGCAGGCGGCCAGGAGGGCGGACGGCCGGGGGAGCGTGGGGGGGCGGGGCCGTGCAACTGCACGTTGTGCCCCCCAGCCCCACCCCCTCCCCGATCCCTGAGTGGAATCAGGCCAGCACGTCTGTTGCCTGGCCGGCCTGATTCCACTCGGGGGTGTAGACATGACCACGGGCCATGTCAAACTAGAGGCCCATCATGTCTGAAAATACCCCATGCTGAAACACAGTAGCATTAAAGCTCTGCGGGTCGAATGGTTATTTATGGTTGCCAAATACAGTTCAACTTATGGGTTAATTTAAACTTATGGTAGCTGGGAGCTGTTTTAACATCCTTAATCACTTAGACCATAAAGATGCATGTGACCTATATAGTTGCTCAGTGCAACCTAACTTTGGTAGGTGTTTGCATGCATTTCCTGTATGCGCAACCAGTAGCAAAACATAGAGGACATTATCCTAACATTTAGAAGATACACTCCTATCGCCACACTAAGCATACCTGCAGAAGTATTGTCTGGCACCCTCAGAATAGTATGGATAAATTTGTTTTGACAGGTCTCTAGTTTTTTTAGAGCATAAGCAGCCCATCCCTTCCAGTGGAGGCCTGTTTGGTCCCGGATCTCCCCTCATTTTGACACCGTTGCAAGAAGTGGCCGTTCCACCTGGCTTTTGAGGGGGAGGATGGGGGGGGGGGAATAGGGTATGCTGGTGGGTGGTTGGGGATTTTTTTTATTCCTCCTTTTTGTTAAATATTTTAAAGCTGGTTTTAATGTTATGATTTGTAATGTTGTACGCCTCCCACAGCTGCCTGTGGCAGGATGGGTGGATTAAAAATGTTTAAAATAAATAAATACCTCAGCACCCTATATAGCCTGGGAGGTTAATTTCTTTTCTAGTAGTTCCATGGCCGGCTTTATCCTCCTCCCTCCCGTTATCCTCCAAAATCTTACCAGGCCATTTATTTTGTTTTTTATTTTTATTTTATTAAAAGATTGAATATCCCACCCCTCCTGCCACAGGAAGATTGGGACGGCTTACAACAACAATTATAAAACCATAAAATTATAAAAACATATCACTACCCCGCATTCCCTCTCCTCCCCCACCCTCTACCCATCTCCCCCACCAAACGCCTGATGGAACAGCCAACTCTTACAGCTTTTTCGAAAGGAGGGAAGGTCCGGGACCAGATGCATCCCCACCGGAAGGGAGTTCCACAGCCTCGGTGCAGCCACCGAGAACGCCCTCCCCTGCGTGCCCCCCAGAAGACTCGAGGGACCACAAGAAGGGCATCCCCCCGATGACCGCAGGGGCTGGTCCAGTACCCGGGGGGGTGAAGTAGTCCCACAGATAGACAGGGCCCAGACTGTTTAGGGCTTTATAGGTAAAACCAACACCTTGAATCGGACTTGGAAGACTATCAACAGCCAATGCAGAGAACAGAACACTGGTGTAATGTGTTCCCGGCAGCCCAGTCCCACCAAATGATGGGCCACCACAATCTGCACCAGTTACAGCTTCCTGGCTGTCACCATGGGTAGTCCCATGTACAGTGCGTTACCATAGTCTAGTCTCGAAGTGACGAAAGCATGGATGATGGTGGTCAGGTCGGAGTCCAAAACATATGGCCTAAGCTGACATACCAGATGTAGTTAGCGAAATGTACCCCTTGCCACAACCTCCACCTGAGCATCCAGGCAGAGCTATGCATCAAGGAGTACCCCCAGACTCCGCACCTGGGGAGCCAATGGAGGACAGACCCCATCAATGATGGGGGCCGTTAACTCAATTGCCTTATCTACCAGCATCACCTCCGTCTTGTCAGGATTCATCTTCAGTCGATTTGCCCTCATCTAATCCCCCCCAGTCATCAGACACCAAGTAAGCATGGAGACTGCAGGCTCTGGGTTTGTTGAAAAAGAGGTATAGCTGGGTGTCGTCAGCGTATTGGTGGTGCCATACGCTAAACCTCCTGATCACCTCGCCAAGAGGCTGCATATATATGTTGAACAGGAGGGGGGACAACACTGAACCCTGCGGGACACCACATGTGAGGTCTCGGTATGATGAAAAACACTCCTCGAGTACCACTCGCTGGGTTCTTCCAGACAGGAATGAGCGGAACCATTCAAGAACAGTCCCACCAACCCCTGCACAGTCCCGCAGGTGCATTACCAACATCTCGCTATCAACCATATCAAAATCAGCCAACAGATCTAATAGAACCACAGGGTTGAACGACCCCAGTCCATCTCCCGGCGCAGATCATCCACCAAGGCCACAAGTGCTGTCTTTGTGCCTTAACCCGGATGAAATCCTGACTGAGAGAGATAAAGAAAACTGACGCAGTCAAGATGCCCCTGCAACTGCTGAGCCACCACCTGCTCAATAACCTTCACTAAAAAGGGAAGGTTAGAGACAGATCGATAGCTGGCAAGGGAGTCAACGTGAAGCGATGGTTTCTTGAGCAGAGGCTGCACCACTGCCTCCTTGAGGCTTTAAGGTTTGTAACATTTTTTGTTTTACCATATCCAGATAATCTGTCCAACTGCCTGATGAATTGAAGAGAATCCCCAAATATCTATAACTCTTTACCTGCTATATAGAGTTCCCTTCTATAGACCAAGATAGGGGGATTAATCTTCTAGCAACAACAAGGACCTTTGTTTTATTATAGTTAATACTAAGCGGATTTCCTTACAAAAGTCCCCTAAAGTCTGATGCAGTCTCTTCATGCCTATATGGGAGTTGGAGAATAGAGCCTTGTCATCAGCATAAAGCATAATTGTTACATATTTAACATATTTAATGTGTATATGCAGTCCCTGGGGGAGATCGTGAGATGGTTCGGGGTGTGTTGTCACCAATATGCTGACGACACACACCTCTCTTTTTCAACGGACCCAGGTCCTTCCATCTCGATACTTTCCCAGTGTTTGGAGGCCATGGCGGATTGGATGAGGCACAGCAGACTGAAGCTGAACCCAGATAAGATGGAGGTGATGGTAGTGGGGAGGGTGAAGGAGGTGTCGGCTCCTCCTATTGGGGGGGTCTGCCCTCTGGTTGCCCAGCAGGTACGGAGTCTGGGGGTGATTTTGGATGCGGACCTCTGCCTGGATAGGCAGATGGAGGTGGTGGCTAAAGCCGCCTTCCACCAGCTGTATCTGGTGCAGAGGCTGCGCCCATACATCTCCAGACCTGACCTGGCCACTCTCATCCATGCCTTCGTTACCTCGAGGCTTGACTACTGCAGTGCGCTCTGCGTGGGGCTTCCCTTGATATTGGTTCAGAGGCTGAAGCTGGTGCAGAATGCGACGGCCCATCTCCTTACGGGGACGGGTCGCCGTGAGCACATTACACCAGTGCTCCATTCTCTGCACTGGTTGCCTATAGCGTACCGAGCCAAGTTCAAGGTGCTGGTATTGGTATACAAAGTCCTATACAGTCTTGGCCCCTCTTATCTCGGGAACTGCCTCACCTTCCGTGACTCAGGACGGACCCTCCAATCCACTGGGGGCGCCTATTTGGAGGTCCCCCGTCTAAGGCGGGGGGCCACCATGGAGAGGGCATTCTCAGTGGTTGGGCCACGGTTGTGGAACTCCCTTCCGAAGGAAGCCCGCCTGGCCCCGGATCTGCTCCAAAAATAGCAACCTTTCATCTATATTTGTGGCAGCTAAATTTGCCCAAAGCAAATTTCTATCTATTAGTAGGGATGGGCGAACGCGGTTCGGAA
>QEPC01005592.1:327064-354640 GCA_003113815.1 Sphenodon punctatus | reverse complement strand
CAGGCTGGCTGCTACTCCAAGCCACTCTCCACCCTCCACCCCTGGTGCCTGGAAGTCTGCTCCTAGCTGAGTCAAATGACTTCCCCCTCCCTGCTACATTTGGCCTTCCAGTGACCTGACAGAAGACCATGTTTTAACCACCCGAACACAACCGAACGTGATTCGAATTGAACGAACTGTTCGGTCATTTCGTCGTTCGGTGTTCAGTTCCGTTCGGTGTGTTCGCCATTTTCGTCGTTCGGTGTTCAGTTCCGTTCGGTGTGTTCGCCATTTCGGTGTTCGGTGTTCGGTCCGTTCTGTGTGTTCGTGTTCGTGTTTGTGTTCGTGTTCGGTTGTCCAAAAAGGCCGAGTTCGGGCTGAACACCGAACTACCGAACCGCGTTCGCCCATCCCTACCATGCACCTCTTCTCACCCCAAATGCAGACCTCTCCTCTGTCCATCCTTGGGGCCGCCTGGGTCTTTCCTTCAGGATTCCTTCTCCGGGCTCCATCCCGTTTCTCATCTGGGCAACATTCCTTCTAGGCTCCATAGCTCCTCAGGGTCTGCTACCCTTAAGGAGAGCCTCTCACTCTTCTTACTGGCCTGTGACAGCAACCAACCTTTCCAACCCTTAGAGGGTCGCACAGCCTAAAGAAGTTCCGACACTTCCCAACCAGTCAAACTGGTCCCAGGAGTTTGCTCAAGGCTCAGACTCACTGTTTGCCCTTCAATCGGCTCTCCCTCAATAGAGTTAGTGCCTAGTCAGTTTCACTGCCTGCTCTAGCTCCACCACATTCAATGGCCATGGCAATTTCACAGAGCTTTCTTCCCTCGCTCTGCTTCAGTCCAACTCTCTCTGGGCCGACTCACGTCTAACCTGCCCCCAACCCCCATCTACCTGTGGCTCTCTGGTGCTTAAATGGCCCGCACACCGGGCCACGTGATGGTAACGTCAGCACCAAGCAGTGGTGGTATTTTAATCTACCTCACTGCTCTCCACCTGCATTCTACAGCGCTCCCTATGCAGCACCTGTAAGTGCTGCTTTGCTGAGCCGCTGACTGACAGCTGCCTTCCCAAGGGACCTTGGGGCAGGTGAGCACTGCTTCCTGCCACAAGGTTTGAAATACCTCATAAACAGGATGTTTTTTGTGTGAAGATGCAGGTTGCGATTCTTCATAAGATGAAAATACTCAATCTACTAAAATGTACTAACCACAAGATTCATTGTAGTAGAGTGACTCCTGGAAGCATGAAGGAGCCCTGCTATATATCTGACTGAGCAGCCCATAGAAGTATATGGAAGACTTGGAGCATGCCCAGTTGAGGCTCTAAAGCCTTCTGAATTATGTCCTGGGGCATGCTCAGCTGAGCCTTCTGAGCTCTAAGCCCCCTGACATACTCAGTAGGACTGTTGGAACTGAGCATGCTCAAGGCCTATAAAGGGCCTGAGCTCAGTCTGCTGAGAGAGGCCATAGGAGCTTTAGCTCCCTAATCCTGGGAAGTAACCTTGATGAAGGGCCTGCTAATAGCATAGGGACCAGGACCAGACCTAAGATGGATAATAGAGTGGGCTTTGGGGTCAAGCCCTAGAATAGAGAAAGTGTGCACATATGGTTGCATAGGCTTTAGTTATAAAGGGGAGGTAGGAGAACAAGGGTGGGACCCCTACAGGGGTACCCCACAGAGTACATCTCCCTACTTGGGGAATACAGCCAAGCTGAAGGCTGAATGGGCGTGGCAGTGGGCTTGGCTAATTCCCCTAGAGACACCTAGTGGCCCCATGTGACTGGAAAACCCTCGCTACTACAGTGTGTGGTGGAGAATGTAGGCATAGCGCTACCTGTGAGTGCATGATGGAATTGCACCCAAGCTTGGCAGCCATTTTGTGAGAAGGCACAATTTTGTATAGAATTGTGGAAGTTGCCTATTGCCTAGTAGTACAGAGTGGAAACCCAGCAGAAGGAACTGGCTCGGCCACAGAGACTTGCTGGAGGACTACTCCCGGAGCAGTGAGTGTCAGAGGATCACTACACAAGCTGACGATAACTCGCCCTGGACAGGGCTTGAGCTGGGCTGGAAGCCAGGATGTTCACCCACACATGCCAGGATGTGGATTCCAGACAGTAGCCAGGTAGTGCCAGGAATATTGCACCCTCAAATGAGACAAGTGGTCAGCCTGTGGAACTGGGTGGAGCCTGAGCTGCAGCAGCATGATGTGGAGTAGAGAGAGCAGCACACCCCGTGACTTTGGAGGACCCAGTCGTGTATGGTGGAAGGCAGGTATAGGGGTTTTTCCACATGGGGAACCCCAAAGCAATGTTACTGTTGCAAGCAATGGGACACTTGTGTAGAGAGCGCCCCTGTGTGAGTGGAAAAGGTCCCAGGACTCTGGGAAGTCAGAGAAAAGCCTGCTGGAAGAAAAAGCAAAGCCTGCCAAATACTTGGACTCTGGACTGTCAGAGCCAGTATAAAGAACTGAGAGCCAGACATGCACAGTGTTGGCTCTGTGAAAGGTGGGGCCATGTAAAGAGGAAGTGTCCCTTTAATGGGAACTTCTATAGTCTGCCCCAAAGGGTTGATCAGAAGGTCTAAGTATGACCCAGGGGCAATAGGGACTGTATCTATTGCTGGAATTGTGGGGTCTAGAGACATGTAAAAAGGAGATGCCCCTATGGGCCAAACCCTCAAAGAGTTTATGGGGATAGCCCTAAGAAAGAAAAATGGGGCTGGAACTGTAAACAGAAGAGACGTGTGAAAAGAACATGCCCCGGGTGGCTCCAGAGGAGGTTTGAAAGTCCCAAGAAAGTTAACCCTCAGAGAAGGACTGGCATAGTCTATATACTGGATAAAGTGTATAGTAACATGAAGAAACTGACCTAAGAAGAGAGTCCCAAAGTAGTGGCTATAGAACCACTTGTAAGGGACCCAGGACAGGGAATCAGAAAAGGTTGGGTGGGCCTGACTCCCATTCTTTCTCAAGGAAAAGGTGGGATCTCCTCCTTGGTAAAAAAAAAAGGGGGGGGTACAAGGTGAGAGGTAATTGAGCTGGTACCCTAATTGAACTCATGTTTTGTCAAAGGTGCCTAGGGGAAGCAGGAAGTTGATCAAGCCGGCCACCAGGTGCACACAAATCTCATGTTGCCTGTAACAGGGAAGCGTTGGGCACCCCTGTTCCAGGGAGACAGCAGGAGTTGTCTCTTTAAGAGGCTGGCCAGGCAGCAGCTCCACAGGCGGCAGGGGTTTAAAATCCACTGCCTGTAATTGACATGGGGCAGATGCCGTGAGGAGACTCGCCAGCAGCAGTTGAGGCCACACTGTGGGAGGTGCCAGACCCAGAAGCAGGGAAGGAAGTATCGCGGGGCTCAGAGAAGGAGCCAGGGCTCGAAGGAGGAGCCTGACCCAAGGAACTGGCGGAGACAGCTGCGACCCCAGCAAAGAGCCAATCAGAAGCCATGGGGGTGAGAGACCCAGGAACCGTGAGTGGCCCAAAAGGGCTTGGCTAAAAGAAGCAGGGATGCCCGCTGAGCTCCCCTGAGGGGGAGACTTTACAGAGTCCTGTACAGAGTCAGGACTGGGGCAGGAGTGAGCCTCAGGACAGGAGGAGAGGGGCTGTGTCCCCTAGGTAGGGGATGAGACCCCAAGAAATGGGTCTGTGACCCCAGGAGGGGCTGCGTCCCTGGATAGGGCCTGAGACCCCGAGAAAGGAGTTGCATCCCCAGATGGAGAAACCCTATGCGAGGGGCAGTTGTACGGCCCCGAGAGGGCCAGGGAGAGTCCCTGAGTATTGCCCTGAGTAGTGGGAAGGGGCTGGGACCCTGAGAGGGGCGGAGTCCCCAAATATTGCCCTGAGTAGTGGGAAGGGGCTGAGATCCTGAGAGGGCCAGGGAGAGTCCCCAAGTATTGCCCTGAGTAGTGGGAAGGGGAAGCCAGGAGGGGCTACATCCCCGAATGGTGTTCTCTAAGCGAGGGGGCACTGTACAGGCCCAAGGGGCCAAAGGAAGGAAAAAATTAAACTTTGAAATTTTGGGGTGCGTTGGTGTTGCTTCCCATCACCCCAAAATGGATCCCTGGCAGGTGGAGCCTGTTACATTGCCTAACTCAGCAGGGGGCAATAGAGCAGGCTGGGAACTGTGGCAACAGAGGAGATTTGCAAACTGGGTGGTAGAGTGTAGGCGGAGGAGCTGACCACCAAAGCCAAGCAAGAGCCCTGAGAGAGACTGCCTTATACTGTGAACTGGTATATGGCCAGAGTAGTCTGGCTTTGAGGGTCTGAGGTCTGGGAGGTCTCAAAGGAATGGGTGGGCCGACCTCCCACCCCAGAAAGGGTCTTGTGGAAAATATCGAAATTGTGTTATGGAAATCCTGAAGAGGGTTGGTGGAGATATGTGGGAACGGTGTTGATTCTAAGCCTGTAAGTTGGGTGGAGGAATGCTCCCCAACAGGAATGTAATGTGGAGACTACTGGTAAAAGCCCCGTAGGGCTACATAGATTGTACATGGTTTAAAGCCCTAAACCCAGTGGAACAGGCCCGGCTAAAAGGGGTGAAGAGGAGGCCGGGGATAGGGCATTAAAGCCCAGTTTTAGGGTGTTAGACCAAGTGGTAAGCCAGCCTATCTGCAATAGGGCTGTCTCCTCAAAGGAGGAGTGTAATAGAGTGGCTTGGAAGCCTGAAGGAGCCCGGCTATATATCTGACTGAGCAGCCCATAGAAGTATATGGAAGACTTGGAGCATGCCTAGTTGAGGCTCTAAAGCCTTCTGGAATGTGTCCTGGGGCATGCTCAGTTGAGCTCAGGAAAGCCTTCTGAGCTCTAAGTCCCCTGACATGCTCAGTAGGGCTGTTGGAACTGAGCATGCTCATGGCCTATAAAGGGCCTGAGCTCAGTCTACTGAGAGAGGCTGTAGGAGTAGTGAGCTCCCTATTCCTGGGAAGTAACCTTGGTGAAGGACCTGCTGATAGCATAGGGACCAGAGCCAGGTAAGGCCTAAAATGGAGAAGAGAGAGGGCTTTGGGGTCAAGTCCTAAAATAGAGGCACTGTGCACATATGGAGGGGTAGGCCTTGGCTATAAGGGGAGATAGGAGGCCAAGGGTGGGGGCCATACAGGGGTACCCTACAGAGTGTGCCCTCCTACTAGAGGAATACAGCAAAATGAAGGCTGAATGGGCATGGCAGTGGGGTTGGCTAGTTTCCCTAGAGACACCCCAATGGCCCCGTGTAGCCCTGGGAAGACCCCCTGCTACAGTCATAAACTCATTTATCATTATATTAACTAAATAAAAAACCTCTCAGTTTCAAAAGCCATTAAGCTATGACATTGATAAAATAACATATGCATGAAACAAACCAAAACCAAACACCACAAAAAACAAGGAAATAACCAGTTAAGCACGCCACCACGACAATCACTTACAAGCCCCATTTGCACAGAGCAGCAAAACTCAGTACCTCCATTTCCAATAAAGCTGAAGTGAACAGGGGCAATGAATGCCATGCTCATCCATTGTTTGTTTGCATGACCACAAGAAACCCACCAGCCCATTTCCCACAGTCACCCATGCCCTTACCTGTACACCTCAAGCACCCCTAAAACTTTTTTGTCCACTTCCCTACTCCCCACCTATCCTTGATGTCCATGGTTTATCCAGGTTTCAAAACAGGACTAACCCTGGGTATTGTTGGGGTCCTCCTTAATAAAGCTGGCATCCACATTCTAGGTGTAGAACCTCTAGCTTATCATTAAAGAGGGGCTGGTTCTCTAGATGAAGGGAGAACATGATATATTAGAACAATATCATCAGCTTATAGCAGAATTGGGAGCAATCTTCCAGCTATCCTATGTGGCAAAAACCCCTCACTTTTAATCAAATCTATAATATCATTAACATGTAAATTTTGAATAGGATGGGGGCCAACAAACAGCCTTGCTGTACTCCTGTGGTAGTATGAAAAGAAGCTGAATACGTTCCCCTGGAATTAAGCCTCACTGTGGCCTTACTGGCCGCAATCCCAAGTGAGATCCGCATGGCACTCCTTATGGAGATGCATGTGGTTTGCACGCACATATGTGCATGCAGGATGGGCATGGATCAACCCCATTGTGTCTATGCAAAAGGATACGTTCTCATAAATGTGAGGGGTCAACGTGTATCTCTCGTAATTTAAACCATAACTTGTGATGATTTATAAAATCAAATGATTTCTGCAAGACAATACACGCAGTATACAATCTCCCTTGCCTAATATAAACATACTTAGAAATTAAATGAGATAACACAAAACAATTATCAGTAGTAGATTTACCTAATCTAAAACCGGCTTGCTCTTCTGCAATTAGATGTTTTAATTCATCCATGTTTCTAGGTTGTTTAACAAATATCTTGAATACATTTTCCTTTTTAGGAAGTAAATTAATAGGTCTATAGTTGGCAGGATCTTTCTTATTTCCTTTCTTAGGCCCTTTTCAAATGGACACACACATACCCGCACATGTGTGCGGGTGGGGGGGGGGTGCCCATTTGAATGCCGTGGCGGGTGCAAGGGAATGGGTGCACATCTGTGGCAATGCCATGGCTGGTGGGCGGGGGTGCATGCACACTCCCCCGCTCCACCCACCTCCACTCATCACCCATGCACAGAGCAACAGGCACTAATGCTGATGCTCAGTGTGTGGAAATGGGTGGAGGTGGGTGGGGGTCCATGGGAACGCACCCCCATGCGCACACACCCCCCCACTGCGCCACTCCCATACACACACACCCCCACATCCACGCCTGTTAGAAAAGGGCCTTAAACACAGGTATAATTATACTAATATTCCAAGTTGGAGGGAACCATTTTGAATGATTAATATATGTTAATAGTTTGGCTAATAAAGGAGCCAACCACTCTGGGAGTTAAAAAAAAAAAAAGCTTCTGCAGGTAAAGTCAGCACCTGGGACCTTTTTACACCTAAGGGACTTAATGATAGTACTTCCTGCTCCTAAGCTACTAGATGAAATAGATCATTAGCATATCCTGTTTCAGAGTCCTCGAGATCTTGCAAAACAGAAATTGATTGTCCTGCTGATGGTCTGTTAAATATTTCTTGGGAAAATAAAATCCACTGGTGTTCGCTTATACATGGATCTTCAATATTTGTGGGTTTTTTAATCCCTACAGAAATCAGACTATGTAACTTAGCAGTACCTTTGGTTGTTGCAGCAGCTTCAAGTTCAGTCCAAAGTCTATATGCATATTGGCATTTTTTCCCTTTTGATCACATCTAGCTGAGATAATATCGCAACGTGCTTGTGAAGACTCATGCTTACTCCACCTTCACTAACTTAGTTAGTGTCAATTTTAGCCTGCCTACATTCTTGATCATACCATTTATGATTATTAGTAGATTTGTGATCAACCTCTTTATTCAATGAGGAAAGTGAAGTGGTAATACACTTTAAGGAGTCCATCAAGCTGTGCTAATAGAGGAGATAGATTCTGAGAATAACAGTGATTCGTGGAACTGAAGAATTTCAGGATCTTTAAATTTCTCAAGCATCCTTGTAGCAAGTATCTGAGACCATTTTAAACAGACTCTGGATGGTCAGGGGATCTAGAAGCAATATCAGATGGAAAAAAATTAAAATACCAAAGAATAGATAAGACAACAGAAAATTGTCACTTTCAGGGTGCAGGATTATAGAAAAATTTGAAAACCGGATCCAGGGAAGTAATCTCTACCAGGTATAGGCTGGCAGAGGATACTTTCAACTCAGATCAGGAGTGGAATCACAAAGCAGACTATGCTGCTCTGTCTTACTAATTTAGATCCAAACTCAGGCTCATCTCCAAGCACCGCAGCCTCCAGGAGGTGCTAGAACATGTATGTAATATCTATTGGTGGATGTGGAAGCTGGGGAAGGGAGCATGAAATGACTTGCCCAAAGTTCCACAGCAAGTCAGTGGTAGAGCCAGGATTAGAATTTAAAAGAGCCAATGCCTAGTTCCCAGGTGTATATATTAGCTTGCTGCCTCCAAGTACACCGGTTCTCCTAAATTGTAGGTGCCACGGCTTCAGCAGCAGCAAGAACAAACAGAACCAAGGGTCTAGCAATCTCAGAACAGCAGCAGTAGCAATCTGACAGTCAGCGCACATCATGTTCACAATGGCAGAAGCAGCATATGCTCTTCTCCTCCTGATCCATGAATTCCACATTATAGTTAGAGATGGGCCCCCAGGTCACATATTTTTGGAGATTTATAAATCGGGAGGCCTCTGATTCTAAACTCTGCCACTGACCGATGAGGTGACCTTAGGCAAATCAGTCACTTCATCTCTCTGTATGTCTCAGTTTCAGTAAAAAGATACTGAATCTCCTTAGAGCATTCTTGGGTAGGAGGACACAGATTAAGTGTTTGAGTCTGGTATTTTAAGATGAGATTTTCCCAAGAAGTCCAAAGGGGACTGGGTTCCCAACCCAATTTCCATAGGTTTGGATGAGATCTATGCACTTAGACATCTTTGAAAATCCTAGGCTTACTGCAGTTCAATAAATGAAGCACCTTCTCTTTCATCCTGACTTCCATCAGTTTTTAACAAGCTGAATTTAATGACATAAACTTAAATTAGAAAGATATTAATTCTCATTCCCCCAGTGATTTTTAAAAGCAGGCTGAAGTGGAGTTTGTAGATGGGTTTTTAAAAATGCAGATGAGATTCCCAAGGAAACACTGAGAAAGCTACTTCCATTCTCATTAATATCAGTCTCTAGAGGCAGCTCCAGTGCTCTCACTGTGCGCAAGAACAGGGGAAATGCCTGGTAACTTTCCTAATAATAAACACACCAGGGTGGGCAGCCTTCAGTCAGGAAGTGTCTCTGATTAATAAAGGGTCCCAATATGCAAATCGTGGAAATAATCAAATCTTCTGTCAAATATTAAGAGCTTTAGAAATAATTGAATCACTGCCCTGTTGCATATGGACCAATTTAGGCCCTTATTATGCATTTGGCAAGTACTTAGCATAACAAATCAATTTAAAATTGCAAATGAAACTAACATAATTCATAATGGAACTCATCCTCAAGATTATGGGCAACTCTAAGGCTTTCTATCTAAAATGAAAGGCATTGCAATTAGAGAGGAAACATGGTCCAGTGGTTAAAGTAAGTGCTTGGGCTACAGGAGATTTGGTTTTTATTCCCAGCTCTGCTTGTGATTCTCTGCACGTCCCTGGGAAAGGCACACATATTGATGTGACACTAGAAAGGGTTTTAGAGCAAATTGATAAACTGAATAGTAATAATTCTCCAGGACTAGATAGTATACTATTCCCCAAAGAGTTTGGAAGGAACTCCAATAAAAAATTGAAGAACTACTACCAGTGGTATGTAACCTATCACTAAAATCAGTCTCTGTATCAGAAGACTAGAAAGTAGCTAACGTAACACTGACTGTAGATGGAAAAGGTGATCTTACAAACTACAGGCTAATACCCATATCAGTACCAGAAAAATTGGGAGAGGCCATAGCAAAGAATAGAATTAGAGTCATTCCATAATAATAATATTTTAAAAAACCCTTTATTTTTCATAAAGAGTTAAAGCTCTTGAAAATTCAATTATGCTTCTTAAAGAATGGAAATTGCAAGTTAAGGCTCCTGCCTTAACTTGCACGCTATGTCAGCAGTAAAGACATTGTACAGTCTTACATATTGTGCTTGATTCCAGCTTAGGCTCCATGCCCCCACACTTTGGATTAGTCTTTCAGTCCTAATCCTCTTCCTCTGCAGTTTGGGGGCAACACTGAAGCTGGGGGAATGGAGTGAGTGAGGGGGCAGTGGAAGAGCTGGGGGGAGACCAGGGCTGGGAGACCAGGGGCTATGGGTGGGGATTGAGGGGCAGCAGCAGACCTGGGAGAGAGCTCTGGGCTGGGGAATCAGGAACTACAGGTGTGGATTGAAGGACAGTGGCAGAGCTGGGAGCCCAGGGCTCGGAGCAGGGGCTGCAGTGGCAGAGCTGGGGGGGGGGACTCAGGGCTGGTAGAGCTGGGGCTACAGGTGTGGAATGAGGGGCAGCAGCAGAGCTGGGGGGAGTCCAGGGCTGGAAGAACAGGGGCTGCAGATGGGCACTGAGGGGCAAAAGCAGAGCTGAGGGTGTTCAGGGCTGGGGAAGCGGGGGCTGCATTTGAGACTGAGGGGCAACAGCACAGCTGAGGGGCATGGCTGGAGGAGCAGGGGTTGTGAGTACGGGGCATCAGCAGAGCTTGGAGGGAGCTCAGGGCTGGGAGAGCGGGGGCTGTGGGTATGGATTGAGGGGCAACAGCAGAGCTGGGGGGCAGGTCTGAGGAAGCAGGGACTGTGGGTTGGAACTGAGGTTTTAAAAATATTATTATTATGAAATGACTCTAATTCTATTCTTTACTATGCCCTCTCCCAATTGTTCTGGTACTGAAATGGATACTGGCCTATAGTTTGCAAGGTCACCTTTTGCAAGGGAGAGCTGTAGGGACTGCGGGCAGGGATTGAGGGGTAGCGGGAGAGCTGCAGGGGCTGCAGTGGGGATTGAGAAGCAGCAGGAGAGCTGTGTGGGAAGCTCAAGGCTGAAAGAGCAGGAGCTGCGGATTAGGATTGAAGGGAAAAATCAGAGCTTGGGAAGTGTTGACTAGAATGGGCAGGTGAGAAGATTGCACCCACCTTTGAGAGCTACCCTTGGCCTGTCCCCTCCTCCTTCTGCTCTGCTTCTCATCTTCCTCCTTTTCACTGTCAGCAAAGTTGTCCAGATTGCAGATGTCAGTGAATCTGACACTCATCAGACTGGCTAGCCTCTGCTTATCGTCTTCATCACTGTGACAGGAAGGTGACCATGTAAGCCCCGGCCCCCTAACTGCCCACATTCCCTAGCTTCAATGTTACCCTCAACCTGCAGAGGAATCGGATTGGGGCTGAAAGACCAATGCAAAGTGTGGGTGCATGGAGCCTAAGCTGGAATTGAGCACAATATGTGAAACTCTACAATCTCTTTACTGCTTACGTGGTGTGCAACTTAAGGCAGGAGCCTTAACTTGCAATTTCCATGCTTTTTAAAGCGTGATTGAATTTGCAAGAGCCTTAACACTTCTTGTAAACCAAAGGTTTTTTTATTATGAAATTTCCTGGGTTTTTAAAAAGGATATTTGATAAATAGTTCATAATTTACATTTTTGAAACCTCTCTAATTTTATACAGACCCTATTTTTTCCCTTGAATTTCACATTTATAGTACAAAAGATAACAGTAATTTTTTTAAAAACTTGGTTTCCTTAATGATTACAATAGTTTAATTTTCATATTTCCATTATAAATTAAAGTATGGCTTGAAAAGATAAACATCTTTGAGATACATAGTAAAGTCTCAGAAACTATGGCCACTTTTACATGGACGCCACCCACCCACAAAAACCCGGAAACACCCATCGGATGGGTGGGAGATCATCCGTGTAAATGTCCACGGGTGGGTGGGAGCGCGTGCACGACCCACCGGCCAACACCCACGGAGCAACCGTGAGGGAGCCGGAGCCCTCCATGGGTAGAGATGGGTATTCAACATCCAAGCTTCCGTGTAAAAGTCAAAACACCCACACCCACGTGAAACGGACCCGCGGAGCCCCACTGCACCAGCAGCATGGGGTGCACACACACTACCATGCAGACCCGCCCACAGGGCGGGGGGATGCCGGACATCCGTCCAAGAGCCCATAAAGGAAGGAGGAACCACAGCACATGCGCGCGGGCTCCCACGATGGTGAACAGGAAGGCCCATGAGAAGGCTACGGGAGCCAACACAACCCCACACAGGGGAAGGGGCTGGGTGATCACGGGGACCCTGGGGCACCCGGGGGAGGAGAAGCCCCAGCAAGGCGGTGCAGGGGGGGATGCACCCCAGGCAGAAGGCACAAGGGGAGGGTAACAGACCGCTGGCAGAGGGGGGACAGGCCCGACGGGCAGGTGGAGGGGGCCAGCAGGAGAAGTAGTAACCCCTATTGCACTACCCCAACAGGACACAACCACCACCATGGCAACCACATNAGGGTAACAGACCGCTGGCAGGGGGGCCACAGGGTAGAATGGGGGGGAAAGTGCCAGGAAGTAACACGGCACACATATCCCAGCACAGGGAAGAGGGTCTGCACTGACGGGCCCCCCACCCAGCACCTCCCAAGGGCATGGCCTAAGGAGCAGGAGCAAGAGCGAGGTGAGCACCAGGGAACAACCCCCCCCGGGGAGGACCGCGCCCCAGGCCCAACCACCGAGCCCAGGGACACAGGGCAGGGGGCAGCAGCATAACCTGGTCCCCTGTTCCCCATAGGACAGCTCCCAGACAACGGAGCACCACACCACCAGGACGACGGCCAAGAAGGGCCTCCCAGACAGCCAGGTGAGCAAAAGGGAACCCCGGGGGGAGAGGGGGGCAGGCCCCATGGGTGGTCGGGGGGCAGCAGGAGCCATAGTAACCCCTATCACACTACCCCCAACAGGACACAACCACCACCATGGCAACCACATTCACAGGGTGGGTCCCATGCCACCAAGCTGGTCAGCCCCCCACATGCGGGTCCCAAAAGGGGGAGCCCTGGTCTAGGCAGGAGGTCAGGGACTTCATCTGCATGTGGGGGGTCTGAAAGGGTCCAGAATGACCTGGTGCGAAGCTACAAGACCAGACAGGTCTATGAAGCCATTGCCCAGGAGATGCAGTGGCAGGGGTACAATAGGGATGTAACCCAATGCATGCAGCAGGCAAAGGACTTAAGGTCTGGGTATAAAAATATCAGGGACAATAATCTCAAGTCCAGCCTGGCCATGCACACAGCCAAGTTCCAGGAGGAGCTGGACAAGTTCCTCTGCATGGACTGGGACATTGTGGCCTCATGCACACATGGCAGCACCTTCGCCAGGGGCAGGCGCAGGGCCACCACCCAACCCCGCCGACAGACCCCACAGAGCAAGGGGGGAGGGGGCCTCATAAGAGGTCGGCCACAAAGTGGGAGGGGACAGCCCCATCCCACAGGGGGAGGAGGTGCCCTGGGGATCCAAGCGCCAGACCACCACGCTCCCGGCGCACCCACAAGACCCATAGGCCATCCGGTCACAGGGACAGGGGGTGCATGCGGAGCACACGGAGACCCGGGATGGCCCCCAGGAGGCAGAGGAACAGGATCCAGGTATGATCACCCCAGCAGGGCGGGGAGGGGTTGGGGGTGGGATCGGCCTGGCAGAGCCACTGCAGTTGAGCCCGGAGGCGAGCAAACAGTAATGGTACCCACTCCCATTGCAGCTCAAGCCAGCCTGGAGGTGCATGAGGTGGGGTTCACAGAGAAGGAGGAGGGTCAGGCAGCACCCCCCCCCACCAGGTGGGTCACCTTCCATGGCAGGGATCACAGGCCATGGAGGGCCTGGGTGCAGAGGGGGGTGGAGGTACAAGGGGAGGCCACCCGGGGGTGAGCAACCACAAGCAGCAGGGCCCAACAGGGACAGGGTGGTGGGGGCAGCTGGGAGAGGATGGTGGAACCACAGTGGCCACCACGGAACACAGGACGGACTCGGGCCCCACCTGCAGCGATCTGCAGCCAGGGGGTGATCTCACAAGAGGGCAGGGCAGGGGGGTCTCAAAGGGGAGGGCAGAGGATGGCAGCCATAATATGGGGGCCACCCCACCAGGGTAGCTGTGGTAGGTACATGTGGTAGCTGGCAGTGGAGCACACTGGCCGGGTGCACTAACATTCTGTCCAACCTCCCGTTCACAGATCAGGCACCCGCTCGCATGAGAGGAGCAGCTGCTGGCCGGGTGGAGTGGAACCAGGAGATGCAGGCCAGGAACTGGCACCAGAGGGAGGACCTTGGCACGAAGCTGCTGGTGGAATCGCAACAGTTAGCTGAGGTGCACTCCCGTGAGCTCTCGCTCACCAGGGAGCTCAGCAGAGGGGAGGGGGACAGGGACCGGGAGATCCTGGCTGCCATGATGGCCCGGTCCTGCACAGAGCACCTCTGGTACAGGTGCCAGACTGCCGCCCTCCAAGGCAAGCAGCGGCGTGCCTGTGACAGGCTTGAGGGTCAGGCCACATGGCTCAAGGACCTCATGGGGGTGGCCATGGAGGCCCTGCAGCGTGACTCCCAGCGTGACAGGCCACGCCATGCCATGGAAGGAGGGCTGGCAGCCAACCAACACCATGGCAGCTTCCCAATGGTTCCAGCGCCCCCCCCCTGCACCTCGGCCACCTGTGGTTCCCCAGCAGCAACCCTATCTGGGCCTGGTCCACGGGGTCCCCGTCCCCCACATGGGCTGGTCAGACCCACTTGCAGGGCCATCCATCCAGCCTGAGCCCCCTGTGGTTCCACCCCCACTGCCACCCCGACCCCTCCACTAGGAGGCAACGCCCCCACCCCAAGACCGTGCATCCCAGGTCAAGCAACCGCCCATGAAGGCTGCTCCACCCCCACAGGTAAGGCCTCAGGCCCCCAGGGGTTGTGGGGTGCAACACCGGGGGGGCTGATGGGATAGGAGGCAACGCCCCCACCCCAAGACCGTGCATCCCAGGTCAAGCAACCGCCCATGAAGGCTGCTCCACCCCCACAGGTAAGGCCTCAGCCCCCCAGGCCCCCAGGGGTTGTGGGGTGCAACACCGGGGGGGCTGATGGGAAACCAGGGAACTGCACAAGGTGGGACCCTGGTAGGGAACACATTGTTGAACCCCCACTGCACACACGTGGTACACGGAATGGGGAGCGACAGCCACTGCCAGAGGCATGTGTACCTGCACAGTGTCTCAGAATGTGACTGGGCAGGTGCCGTGATACCAAGGGCGGACAGTCCTGGGGGGCACCTTTGGAGAGCGCCCTATGGCATATGCCTTGCTTGTGTGGGGAGGAGGGGGATCCACGGACCCCTATGGGGCACCCAGGTGCCGATGCACTGACAAGGGACAGAGCTGAGCCACACAGTGATCCCTTAACCCATTCTTGCTCCTCCTAGCTCCTCTGGCTCCTCCGGCCAGTGGATGACAGGGAGGCCGGACCGTCAGCCTGGAGAGCCCTGTGGTCAGCTGCGGTGAGGGCATGCCATCCAGAGAACCCCGGTGGTGCGACCAAGAGGGGTAGAGGCCGCCCCAGACATTGAGCACAGCCCCCTTCCATTGTACATATCCCCCCCAATAAAGCTGTTGTACCTAAACCTTGCTGTCACTTCCTCTGTCCGGGGATATGGGGGGGTTGGTTGTGCAGTGTGCAGGGGGGAGCTGGCAGGTCACGGGACCCGTTCCCTGGACCCAGTAGGCCACACATGGAATGGAGGGCAGGATGGAGGTAACGGCTAGGGCCCTGCAGTTTGAAAGGGGGTCCCAGGCCTACAGATATGGGTGTGGGTCTGGTGCTGGCTGTCAGTTGGCTGCCCAGCCAGCAATGTGGTGGCATATGCCATCCCTGTTCCCCTCAGAACTGCACAGAGCTGCCCCTCCCTGGGCACGTTGGTACAGGGGCACTGGCCCAGCCCAGCGCACCAGTGCAGGGATGCCGCGGAGCCCAGAAGGTTGCAGCATCTGAAAGATGCCCGCCTCACCCAGCGCTGCCCTCCTGAGGTTTGCTGCCCTCTGCCACCGGGCCTCCAGGAGGGCAGACCACCAACTCTGCAGGCAGAGCAGGGTAATCTGCCGGAGCAGCATGTGCAGCAGCAGGAGGCCCGTGCCCAGGAGATGCAGCAGCACAGTCCTGGGCAGTGGTTCCTCGTCCCCCGGCAGCATGATGCTGCTGCTTCCCACTCCCTGACACACACCCCTGGCACAGTGCGCTCTGCTGTCAGGCCTGTGCCCACGGCCCCCTCTCCCCTGGTGTTGCGGGAGCTCCTCCATGTGCACCCAGCTCAGGATCACTGTTCTCTGTGTGCTGCATGGTCCCATGCTATAGCCCCTCCGCCCCATGCCCGACCGGCCGCAGCATGTCCCTTATCTATTGTATAGGCCGGTGGGGACCAGGCAGCGGTTGGTGCTGTGCAGGGGGTATGCTGGGGCGACAGGTGGGTGCCGGGTCCGACTTAGCATCCCCGCGAGCGGGCTGGCCGCATGTCCGCCTGTGGGGATGGGACCGCGCGCACTCCTGGTTACCCCTGCTTCCACAACCACACTGGCATCCCCCCAGCCTGGGTTCACCTTTGCAAGCTGCAGAAGTGCCCACTGTGGATGCAGTGCCTGACTCAGCTCCACACCCTGACGCAGTGCCTGGCCGTGGCCCCCTGTCTAATCTCAGCAGCTGTGCAGCATCCCTGCTGTTTTCTGCATTGGTTGCGGCACCCTGTCCACAGCGGGCCTGCCTATCTCTGGCATGCAAGGCCATCTGTGGGTAAGGGTATCCACTCGTGTGTGCTTGTCTCAGGTGTGGCATCCCTCCATCTCCTACCTGTTGCTTCCCCAGAGAGAGCCCCACTGCTGCCATGGCCGGCCATTCTGGAGGGCCCTCAGCCGGGGATGTCAGGGAGGGTTGGTCTCCCTGTGCAGACATGATGTTGGGGGCCCACTGGCTGAGCCCCGATGTGCAGCTGTTGGTGGGTGACTCCCAGTCGGTGGGGGATGGCTTCCGGCTCCTGTCACGGTACATGTGGATGATGGGTCACCGGGTTGGGGGCCCATTCCCCTGAGCTTGCCTTCACCCCCCCCTCCTCGTGCCAGCCTCCTTGGGGGCACCCGCCCACTGTTGTGGTGCCATGGACTGCTGAGGAGGTCACGGTGACTCACCTGATGATGGAGCTACCCGGGTACGGTCTTGACTTGCTATCTGGGGGCCCCCCTGTTGTTTCCCAGTACACCGGCAGCCTCTTGCATGTGCGCGGCATCCCGCGTGCACCCTCTGGACTGGGGACCCCACCGCTGCGGAGCTCGCTGCCCTTCGATCAATGAGGGACCTTCCAGCTGTATGGGCTGTGGCCGCAGGTGCAGATCCTCTCCTTCCATGCTACCTGGTGGATGTTCGTATGCGCACCCAAGGCTTCCAAAGGGGCCTGTTCGCCTGGGAGGGTCTGGCACCAGGGTCGCAACCCCAGGAGCGCTCACCAGACCGTCCATTAGCAGCCCCTCGCCGCCATCCGCTCGCTGGCACCCTGGTGTCCGGGACAGTGCATAGTCCCCCCTCCCCCCAGTGCCTCCAAGCGAGCTGTGCGCTTAAGTCTTCTTCGCTGCTGGCTGCTGCCTGGAGTCCCTGGACCCCATTGTCCCCTTTTTGTGACCACTGCCCCTTCCCGCTGGGGCTGCCCAGGTGTCCTCACCCGCCCTGCATGGGCACTCCAGTGCCCTACTGTTGTGCCTCTTGTGCCCAGACATGGGTGCCCCAGCGCCCCCCTGCTCTGCCTCTCTGTGCTTGGGGCCCCGTTTTCCCCGGCACCAATAAAGGAATGCTGTTCTGTGATGTCCTGGCCTGCCTTGATTCTGTTGCTACTGTTGCGGCTGGGTTCCCCTTCCCCTTTGGTGGCCCTCCTGCTCCCAACTGTGTGGTTGTGTGCAGGGGGTGTGCTTGGTGTATACTGGGGGGCTCTGGGCCTGTGGGGTGGGCACCGGTGGTGAGGTGTGTGTTCCCCTGGCTGCCTCCCTGCTGGGTGCTGCTGCCTGGGGTTGCTCCTTCGATTCCATTCCATTCCATATTTATTTCTACCCCGCGCTCTCTCCCGAAGGACTCGAGGCGGCTTACAAAATACATAACATTTTCTAGGTTTTCCACGCAGGGGCCCAGAAACATAAACAAATATCTAACATAATATACAATTTAAGCAAGAAAAACAAAAAACAGTATGTTCCCAATCACATCCCTTAACTCACCCAATAAACCATTCTATGATCTCACCCACAAACACAGGGTAGATCCCACCAACAACCCGCTCATCCAGAACATCCCCCGCTGCCACTGAGGGAAACCTGACCACCTCCACCCTCCTCTCACCAGGGGGAGGCGGTCCCACCAGCCCTACATCAATCCTCCTAAACAGTTCCTCTTCCTCCTCCCCCTCTCCTATCTTATACCCCAATCTGACCCAAGGCACACCCCCAACACACCACTCTTCCCTACTCTCTTCTATAGCTCTTCTCTCATCCCCTTCCATCAATTCCCCAACCTCATTTCCACAACACACTGCTTGCACATAATTTCCCCTCCCCCTCAATTCTTTCTTCCTCAAAGGGTACCCCCCTCCCCCCCTCCTGACCCCGAAGGGCCCCAGCAAAGGGCCGTGCCCTTTGGCCGCAGCCCTTCAGCTCACCGCCGACGGCTGGTGGCTGACAGCACAGCCGCCGGTCTGGGTTTTAAATGCTCCTCAGCACTTCTGGGTTCCAGCGTGGGGGGGAGGGTGGGGGGGGCAAAAAGCATGTCCCAAACCCCCTCACCTGTTCCCCTTTTCCCCCTAGGTGTCCAGCAGGGTCCCCCAGCCTGGGGTGGTATAGGCAGTGGTTGGTCATCCAGGCACCCCCTGCCCTCACCTGTGTGTTGGTGTGGCCATGCCCCTCCCCTCCGCTCCCCTCTGCTGTCGCTTCCTGTTGGTGCGGGCTGTCTGTGGTGGTGGCAATGGATGGGCACCGGCAGCATGGGCGGTGGGCGGCTGAGCATGAGTAGGGGTTGCTGTGGACCCGGCCCGTGGCCTGACCGATCCCCCTTCGCATGTTATTCTAAGAAATGTCTCTCTCCATTGATTAACACTGCAACTTTAACACATCATAACTTTAAACCTACTGGGAGAATTTTCAACAACAACAACAAAAAAATACCCATTGTGACCTGTCAGGTACTTCTCTCAAGAGAAAGAGATTGGCCACTGTCAGAGACAGGATGCTGGGCTTGATGGACCATTTTCTGACCAGTATGGCACTACTTGTTTGTTTAAATCAAAGACAAACCACACTGACAAGCTTTAATTTTCTAATATGTTTATTTACAGCTTCTCCAAACAAACTGTAAACCTCCTAGCCTGATCAATTTGAGAAGGTCATAAGCACCTTTAAAAAGTGGGGGGAAAGACTTCAATCTTTGGACTGCTGTACCTCAGTCATTTTTCATGTGATTCCAGCTGTCATCTGGAAAGCTTCAACCTCTTACCCTAGCGATCCTCCATACCAAATATCATAATGATAAGTATAAATCATCTCAATTTTATAAAGACAAGAATGTTCATGCTTTATAATGGAGGGTTAGAAACACCTTAACTATAGAGCAGATCCTGATGCCCTATAATAAAGTCTGTAGACAAACATGAAATGAGGGTACAGTCTAAGAGAGAGGATGGTCCTTTAAAAAGAGACAGCTAGCACCAGCCAGTAGCCTGGGCTAGCAGAGCTGCCAGCGTTGTGCCAGTGAGAGGGCAGTACACAGTAAAGAGAGTGAGAAGGTACTGACCCTTTAATGGCTGAGAGGCTGAAGGGCTAAGCACCACCCACTCTGGGATATAAAGAGAAGTCAAAGCCAGAAAGAGGCAGTCAGTGCCTGACTCTGGACAAGGAAGGTTCTGAGAGCTGGGCTGTAAAGGAGCTTTGTCCAGGGTACTGTCTTTCAGGCTGGGCAGTTAACGGAAGCCTGGTGCCTGGGCTTGAGCTGAGGAACAGCCTAGCACTCTGTGCTATCCAAGGTCCTGAGGGAAGCATGCTGGTGAGTGCTGAACTGCCTGGCTGTAGCTAGGGATTGGAGGATCCACTTGGAGGACCCCAGATAAAAGCAGCCACAGTCTCTTTCAGTAGTTCTTTTAGTTTTCAGCTCCCTCCTACATGGGTTTTATTTTTCTTTGTTCTTTGATAGTCCTGCTTATCCCAAGTTTGAGAAAAGGTCCCCCGCCCCCTATCAATGAATGAGTCAGGGCCTCCAATCTCAGTTTCAGTTTAATTTCATTTCTCTTCAGCTAGCTCTTTCTCCAGCTAGGTTAATGGAGGTGTTAATGACCCCATTGCCTGCTAAACCTGGTACAAACCAAACAATGGCAGTAGTTCGGTACAACATAACAAAACCATTGCTGTATCAGGCAAAAAGGTACTATTGGAGGGTATGTAGGACCCTGGGGGGAAATTGCACGAGATCATGTGAAAGTCAGAAAACTGACTCGCTCTACCTCTATAGACCAATCAAAAAGAGACCAAAAGAGTCTCTCCTTTTATAACATTTTTATGTGTGTATGAAACAGGTTAGTACCTGTGACAGGTCTAACCTCATTTTGCAGCTCAGAGGCAGTGCAGGATTATGGGGGTGTTGGTTGTTATCAATTCCACCCTGGATGTTCTCTATACGTTGTATGCCTGAATGAAGCTCATTAAGTCAACAGAAAAAGGCCCACTCTTTTCAGTGGACTTTGGAGTAGGCTCCTGTTTCTCAGAGGCCATTTGGGGCATAAGAGGCTCTGAAGATCTAGTCCTTCTTGGTCAGAAGTCAACTGCAGCAAAAGGCCTTTGTTACTTAAAACTCAGACACAGCCTCTGGTGAGGCCTCAGATCTCCAACAGGGATGAAAGACCTTCCAGCAAAAACCCAGGAAAAGCAAAAAGCAGAAGGGTGAATTATAGTGTTTGGTATGGGATTCAAAGGTTTATTGAATCTATATAGCATGTGATACCCCCACAAGTTGCCATGAATAGCAGATGGTCAGGAGTAAGAGCACAAAGCATTTCTCAAATCAAATCAGATGATCAAACTGAACAACTTCTCACTACCCATCTCTCTCCTCTTCAGCAGTGTCCCTTATGTCAGGCACAGTGTCATGAGCAGAGTGACCAGAGGCACAAAGCACGGGGCCAGATCTCAGCTTTCCAGGGATTTTGCTGAGGGTCTAGTTTTGGTCTTAAGTGAAAAGATATGAGGGCCCCATTCTTTCCATTTTAAACTCTTCGCAGCTGAGCTTATACAGAAACAGGGTGACTAGGCAGTGGGCTGAGAGTAGAGTGCTGGTATGAGTTGACCCCAAACATCCCTCTAAGATCAGCTGAACAAAAGGTGGTCTGCCAGATTATCCTATCTTCCTAGGATGCTGGTAGCTGGTATGCCCCTCTTTTCTGGTGAAGCAGTTAGCATTCTACAGGCAGGGAAGGTGGGATATGGCTTCCCTATGGACGCTTTATTGCAAACACTGGAATAGTTTCACCAGGGACTGATCCACTTACCTACCTTTGTGGTGGATTTCAGCACTGAAATGCCACATGCCCTCACTCTTTATACTAGGGCTGTGTGTTTGGGTTTTGATATAACACAAATAAATGGGGAAAGAGACCTTTCCAAGTTCCATATTCAAAGCACAAATACTAGGGCTGTGTATTCAGGTTCTGAGTGAACACAAATCAGATCCATGCCTCGTTCTTACCTGCCCAAGCTAACAACCTCCCCACCAAGCTAGTCGTATTCTCCATCCTCCCACAGATCAGTGTCCCCCTCTTTTAAATAGGTAGCAGACTTAGCAGCAGTTTTAACCACATTTTTCTTACTTTATAGACCTGTCAAACTGTCAGTGCACTTTTGCACCAAAATAACCCATAAGTGGGGATCCATATTTATTTATTTATTTATTTATATTTCTACCCCACCCTTCTCCAAAGACTCAGAGCGGTTTACAATATCAGAAGCACAAAGTATAATAAGATACAATTACGATCTCTTAAAACCCCAGCATCATCCCAAACACCCACCCCACCCTCTATCCCCAACAATCACCCACCAGTCCTCTCTCCCCTCCTCATTGTGGTGTTCACATTGGCGACAATAAGGAAAATGCAACCAACACAAGTAAAGATACAAATATAAATAAACATGACTACTAAATGCAGATACAAATAGTTGATCTTGTGCACAGTGTGACTTTGGCTGTTTTTACATGGATGCCCCTCCCCCCCACTCAGTGTTCGGGTGGGTGTGCAGGCAGGGCATCCGTGTAAACGGCCAGTGGCGGGTGGGGGGATGGGTGTCTGCTAGGTGTTTGTCCATGTGAACACTGAGTGGGATGGATGGGGGTGCATGCGCACTCCTGCACAACACCCACCTCCACCTATCACCCACCCATCTCCACCCACCTCCACCCACTTAGCCCGCCAGAAAACTGGAAGAGGCCCCTTGGGTGGAGCTGGGTGCGTGTCCATGTAAAGGGACAGACACCCACCTCCACCCACCATACCAGAACACCAATCCCCCCCCCCACCTAACCCCGTCCAGGTAAAAGTACCTATGTATCTGTGCATGGTGTGGTCCTATGGATTCCATATGTGAGATACAGGCAGCCACCAATATTTAGCTTAAGTCAGCTGATCACCATTAAGGTGTTGTGGAGGGTGATGGGGTGTAAGATGAATCCTGCTGTGGATGGGAAGCAGAGAGAGGAAGGGCAGTCCGGTAGCTGAGGCACTGAGATTCAGTTCCAGTTGTTTCCCCTTTGTGACCCTGAGCAAGACACTTAGGAGACCTGGGGTCTATTCCTGTTACTTTACTTTACTTTATTACGGCCAAAGCCAAAAAGAAATTGTACAGATAATACAAATAATACAAAAATCACAAATAATCAGCCAAATACAAAGCCATAAAAAAGTAACACAGGGAGATATAATCCCACTACAAAGGGAAAAGAATATCCTACCTACTACCCCATTTGCCCTTTTATGGGCAGAGTTGGAATTTCAAAAAACGTGCGCGTTGATCGAATGCAAGCACTAGAAAACGCGCCACTGCCTTAGTAATACTGGGATCCACATCTGCCAATGCTAAACAAAGCAAATGGTGTTCGGTCCTACCCGGAAACTTTTGGAGAAAAAATGCCAAAAGGGAAGCCCTGATTTTGTCATATAAATGACAGCCCAAGAGCAGATGGTGCGATGTTTCAACTACTTGGGCATCAAAGGGACAGAGCCTCTGTGAAAATTCTATCGCCCGAAAGCGTCCTTCCAAAAGAGCTGTAGGCAAGGCATTAAACCTGGCACACATAAAGAGGTATTTACCTCTGGCCGTAATGCCAGATACTAGATATGCTGCCATACCTAACCGGGGGGGAGGAAATGGGAGCAGGTCACGAAGATGTATAGAGCTCCTAATGGCCGCGCATTCCTCCTGATAGTCCCTGTCCCTCAACCTAGTCAGCATTTCCTTCCCCATGTGAGCCATAGCCCCACCTGTCCAATGGTCTGGATGGAATCCTAACTTGAGTAGAAATAACTCCACACCCTTCAGCCATGAACTCTTGAACCCATCGGCTTTCCAGTATTGAATCAAACCATGACCAGAGGACTTAGTTAATTTGGCCCAGCATCTAATCACAGCAGCCCACGCTACCGTGGACCACCTCTCTTGGCCAGCCTCTAGTCTAATGGCCGAATACACTGTGCCCCGGGGTGCCTTCAAAAGATTTTGCAGGAAAAGGGCCTGGATGCCGTCCAATTTCCTTGCTATCAATGGCAAGGACGGCAGCCAGACTTCCGCTCCATATAGCACCTGTCTCTGGGCTTTGGCATTCGCAACCTTGATTGCAGGAGCTAACGCTTGCCTACCCGACCTCCCAAACAGCCTCAGCAGAGAAAAAAGAGTTCCCCGAGCTGCTACCAGGGCACCTTCCATGTGTTTGTTCCATGCCCCTGTTGACTGGAAAAGGAGGCCCAAGTAACGGAAAGAGTTGACCTGGCTAATGGCATGTCCCCCTATATGCCATTTACCCGCCTTACCCACTTTGGCAAATACCACAATCTGAGATTTCCTGTAATTTATCTCCAGATCACTCTGCGTACAGAATTCAAAAAAACACTGCAACTGCCTCCTTAATCCCACCTTTTTTTGAGACAAAATTGCAATGTCGTCTGCATATAACAAACAGCCGACGGGGTGGGTCGCTATTTTGGGGGGAAAATGTGCATCGATAGCCAATTTGGGCACCACACCATTAACAAATAAATTGAATAGGGTAGGTGCCAGCACACAACCCTGTCTGACTCCCACGCAGACGGGGATATCTGCAGAGAGCCGGCCCTCCAGATCCAACTTAACCGCCATGGCATTATTCCCGTACAGACTGCGCAGCAAAAAAGATAGTCTCGGTTCCACCCCCAAGTCATCTAACCTCCCCCAGAGGATTTCCCTATTAATTAGGTCAAATGCTGAGCGGAGGTCCAAAAAGGCCACATAGAATTTTCCGTTCTTAGCCATATACTTTTCAATAAGATGGGATAAGATCAGGCAGTGCTCCAAAGTGGAATGTCCCCTCTGAAACCCCGCCTGTTCGGGTCACAGGATTCCCTCCTTCTCCATCCAATCATTCAATCTTATAAGCAACCACTTGCCATAAACCTTGGCGACATAACAAGCTAATTGGTCTGTAGTTTGCTGGGTTGCTGCGATCTCCCTTTTTGAATATAGGAATAACAATAGCTCTATTCCAAATTGGGGGGAATACCCCTGTGGCATTAATAGCTGAGAACAAATGTGCCAATCTGGGTGCCCACCAGTCTAAAGATCTCTTAAACAATTCTATGGGGACCAAATCAGGGCCTGGAGCCTTGCCATTTTTAAAGGAGCCTATGATCTCCGCTACATCCTCAGCCAGTACCGGGGGCCACAAAGGCACCATACCAACATCCAATTCCCCAAGGGGTTTATCCATCCCACTCTCTACCTCTCGAGCTGCATAAAGGGAGCGGAAATATACCTCCCAACCTTCCTCCGGGACAGCGGCCAGGGAGAAACCAACTCTCTCCCTACCCCCCCCCCCCGTTCACCAAGTGCCAAAATTTCCTGGAGTCATTTTTTTCTGCAGCTAATACCACGGCATCCCAATAGCTCTCCCATTAACGTAGTTTCTTAATTTTAATAGTTTCCTTGTAACATTTCTTAGCTGCGATATACCGGGGGGAGATCCTCCTCAAATTGGCCTGTCTATAGTCCTGGTAAGCTGCAACCAATTGTCCTCTAAGTTTACAACACTCCTGATCACACCATGGTTTTGACCGGAACCCGCCTTTCCACCTCTTGGCCGGATCCCTGCCTTTATAGGTCAGCAGCACACTTAGTTTGTGCATCAGGGCTATAAAGGAGTCGAGGACAACTTGGTGAGGTTCCCCACTCCACTCTGCAAAAGTTGCTGAGTAAACCATGCTAACCTCCCCCCATGGAATGCGCTCCATCCTGACTGCCCTATGGCATAAAGTCTTTAGGTTACCCTGGATCTCTGGCTTTTCGCCTGGGCAGCTCAATTGAGGGTCAGTTAGTTCCACAATCAGGGGGAGATGATCACTCTCCTGACAACCGTCTACTCTGAATGTATTAATCCGAGGGAAGAGATCCAGTGAAATGGCCACATAATCGCCCACACTAGAACCTGCTGGCCCCACATATGTGAACTCCCCCTGTGGGTCCCCGTATCCTGTCCCATTCAGAATAGCCAAGGACATATCCATCATTAGCTTGACAAAAAGGGCACCTACTGAATTAACCACCTTATCCTTAGAATTCCTGTGCCCCTCCCCTTTTCCAACCAGATGAAGACCACCATAGAGGTGGAACAGATCATCACTCGGGCCAATACGGGCGTTGAAATCACCTGCCAAGATTATCATGGCATGAGGATACAAATCAGTGGCTTCCTTAAGGGCATCTCCTATGAGAGACCAAAAACAGGGGCTATAAGATTTAGCATTAGATGGTAGTATATACACGTTGGCAAAAATGTATTGGCACCCTCCCAGTCTAATAACCAACACTAACAAACAGGGAGGCCTAAGGAATACTTGCAGCACCTGATGTCGTACGGTTTTAGCTATAAGCCAGGCCAAACCACCCCTCGGCCGTCCCCGAGTGGTAATTCGTACTGCTGGAAGGACATAGCTTTTGAAGTCATCCAGTGAAAACTGTGAGATCATCCAGGTCTCCTGTAGAGCTATCAGGTGACAGGCACCAAGGAATGTCAGGGCTTCTGGCTGCTCCGCCAGACTTGCCCAACCTGCCACATTCCAGGAACAGATTTTTATCACCCCTTGGCGCGGAACGGGTCAGGCTGAAATAATATGCCCGTCACCATCCCCCCTTCCTGAATCCTGGCTCATGCCATAGGTCCCTTCCTTAATGAAGGTATGTTCTGCTATATTGGTCCCCTGCACCTGCGACAATGGCACTAGCACATCCCGACCAGATTGCTCTGAGGCTTCTCTGCCTCCAAATGTTCCCAAAGTTCCCCTCTGCGCTAAATCAGAAAAAATGGCAGAAGCCAAATCCATGGCCTCTATTACCGGAGGAGGGGACGTAGTGGCTGCTCGGGGTAAAGTCCCAGAAGGCACTCCCTGTACTTCCCCCAAATCAGTATCCTCCGGCGTCTGTGGCATGGCCAACTGAGTTAGCCTGACATTTATTGGGACTTTTACCTATCTGTTGCCTGTTACTGCTGTTTGTCTGGTAGATAGCGTGGGCAGCTTGACTGTTTTAAACGAGCCAATCTTAGATGCCCCTTTAAACCTGGGGAATAGAAGTTGTATATTTAGATCTTTGAAAACCTCCCCAAGAATAATCCCCCAGGAAGCAAATAATTTTTCTCTTGACATTAGATAAGTCACCGTCTGGTTTGAACGGAAGTAAATCAACATTCTATGAGCCCTTCCTATAGAAGGGAGCATTTGAAAAGCCCGTATTTGATGGTAAGGAAAGTTACAAGCTAAAATGGCAGACAAATGGCGACAAATCTCCATTTTAGAAGACCAATTGGGGCAGGAGCCATTTGGCAGTGGATACACCATCAGGGAAATTGCTGCTCTGTCAGGCACTAAATGTCGGAATGGCACATCACCATCCTTACTCCTCCCCCCTTCCCTCAGGGGACAATATCTATACAAGGGTCCCGTGCTCCCTCTGCCCCACCCTCCCTCTTCCCATCCCGGGGGACATAATAGCTCACTATCCCTACTTGCAGGAGCTGCATAATCTGCCAATAGCTGTAAATTTTTCCCCTGGTCCACCAAACTCGCCCCTATCCCCTCCAACTGGGAGTACAGTTTTTTAACCAATTCTACAATTAGCATACATTGGTCCCCCAATAGTTTGTATAATAGAGTATTAGTTGATAGAGGATCATCCCGCTGGGGCAAATTGGGGAACACAGTTTCCAGCCCACATGGGTGAAGAGCAGGCGAAGGGGAAGACGCCATAGTACCACAGTCCTGAGGAGAACATGCTTCAGCCTGCGACACTTGGGGTAGAGCCCGGCAATTGTCCGTGTCCTGACCGCATTCCCCCGACTCCTTTACAGGTAGGAAAAATAAATCCAGCTTCTTCTGCTTGGGGGAAGGGTCCGTTTGTTCCTGTAGGGCAAGGTCTCTCCCACTTCCTTGACATGGTAATGGCCTGTGCCAGATAGGAGTCAGCCGCCCCGCGCCCCGCCTAGCGCCTAAGGCCGCACACACAAGGGCGCGCCCTTGCGCACGATGCCCTTAGGTGCGACGCCCTCCGGCGCGCACCTGATGGCGACGCCGCAGGCGGAGCGCCGCCTTTTAAACTGTCCTGGGCGGGGCCTCCCTGTTCACAGCTGGTGCCTCTCTGTAGCCTCTCTGTAGCGGGGAATCCCCTGCCGAGTCTTCACCCCCAGCTGGAATAGGGGTCTCAAAACAACACTGGCCACCAAGTTACGGGGG
>QEPC01005592.1:312907-324950 GCA_003113815.1 Sphenodon punctatus | reverse complement strand
GCCGCAGGCGGAGCGCCGCCTTTTAAACTGTCCTGGGCGGGGCCTCCCTGTTCACAGCTGGTGCCTCTCTGTAGCCTCTCTGTAGCGGGGAATCCCCTGCCGAGTCTTCACCCCCAGCTGGAATAGGGGTCTCAAAACAACACTGGCCACCAAGCTATGAGGGGGGGCAAAGGTCCCAGCAGAGCCCACTCTCTCCGGGCAAATCTCCCGGTCCGCTCACCTGCCGCAGGCGGAGCGCCGCCTTTTAAACTGTCCTGGGCGGGGCCTCCCTGTTCACAGCTGGTGCCTCTCTGTAGCCTCTCTGTAGTGGGGAATCCCCTGCCGAGTCTTCACCCCCAGCTGGAATAGGGGTCTCAAAACAACACTGGCCACCAAGCTACGAGGGGACAAAGGTCCCAGCAGAGCCCACTCTCTCCGGGCAAATCTCCCGGTCCGCTCCCTATTCCTGTTCTAGCTTGACCAGTGGGCGGGGTTCCTGTGTCCTGTTAATTAGGTGATTGACATGGACCATAAGCACCTCCTCTTCTTGAAACATGAGACAGGACTTGGACTGCACGGGAGGGAGATTTCTTTGGAGATAGTGCAATAATCAAAGACCCGACCACCCAAACCCACCCCCACCCAGCACCCGTCTCCCTCACCAAATGCCTGGTGGAATAGATAGGTCTTACATTTTCATCGAAAGGAAGGAAGGTCCAGAGTCAACCAGACCTCCGTCGGGCAGGAGTTCCACAGCCTAGCTGCAGCCACTGAGAACACCCTCTCCAGAGTCACCCCCAGGGATACCCGGGGGACCTCCCCGGCTGACCACAGGGGTTGCTCCAGAGCCCGGGGAGTGAGGCGGCCCCACAGGTAGGCGAGACCCAGGCTGTTTAGTAGGGGTGGGACTTGGGGCAAAAAGCCAGTTACAGGTTTTACCAGTTACCGGTTTACAAAAACCTGGTTTACCAGATTAAAACCGGTATACCAGTACCGGGTTTTTTCATTGATTTCAATGGGGAACTGTCCCTATTGAAATCAATGGGGGGGAAACCCATACCTCCCGCCTCCCACTCCCAGGCTGCGTGGGTGGAAGGGGGAACACCACCCACCCACCCGCCCAGCCTGGATTTTTTTGGTTATTATTTTATCCTGAAGTCCAACTACTAGTGTGGGCCCCGGGCCACTGCCACTGATGCGGCAGTGACCCAGAGCCCATACCAGCAGGTACTTGGCCCCAGTCCCTGGGGTGGGGGTGGTTTAACACCCCCCCACCCACCCCCAGGGATCACCCTACTCCCCACCCAGATCGCCTTACCTGTCCTCTGGGCAGCAGCAGCAGCAGCACAGCGCGGGTCCAGATGGCTTCAGAGCTAGTGGCTGGCTTCCCTTAAGCACATCACTAGGCCTTCCGGGGAAACCTGGAAGTTCCCCGGAAGGGCTGAAGGGAGCCAGCCACTAGGCCTTAAGACGCCCGGACCCGTGCTGTGCGGCTGCCGCCGCCGCCGCCACCCAAAGGACAAGTAAGACGATCTGGGGGGGTAGGGTGATCCCTGGGGTGGGGGTGGGGTTAAACCACCCCCCACCCCAGGGATCACCCTGGCTGCTGCTGGTGCGGGCTCCGGGTCACTGCTGACAGTGCAGTGGTGGCCCGTAGCCGGCACTAGCAGTCGGATTTTGGGTTAAAAATTTTTAAAAATAATACAGGCTGGGCAGGGTGGGTGTGGGATGTCCCCCCTTCCACCCATGCAGCCTGGATGGGGGAGGGAAAGTGAGGGGGGGTTACATTGTGACCATTCATTTCAATGGCCACAATGTAAAAAAAATCCAGCACAGGGAACCAGTACCCCAGATTACAGGGTTAATCCGAAACTGCCAGTACAGCAAAATATCGGCAGTTTCAGATACCGGGGGAACCAAAATTCCCACCCCTACAGTGTTTAGGGCTTTATAGGTCAAAACCAACACCTTGAATCAGGCCCAGAAAACAATAGGCAGCCAATGCAGAGAACGGAGCACCAGTGTAATCTGCTCACAGCAACCCATCCCCGTAAGGAGGTGGGCCACTGCATTCTGTACCAGCTGCACTAGACTGTCACCATAGGTAGCCCCATGCAGAGCACTTTACAATAGTCCAATCTCAAGGTAATGAAAGCATGGACGATAGTAGCCAGGTCAGAGTCTGAAATATATGGCCGAAGATGCTTCACCAGATGTAGTTGGCAAAACGTGCTCCTCTCCAGTCTCCACAGCATCCAACTGGACATCCAGGTGGAGCCAGATGCGAATCCAGGGAACCAATGGGTATGAACTTCATCAATAACAGGGGACATCACACCTATCACCTTACCCACTAGCATCACCTCCATCTTGTCTGGATTCAACTTCAGTCGGCTTGCCCTCATCTAGTCCGCCACAGCCGCCAAGCATCAGGTAAGCACCGAGCATGCAGGGTCTTGGGTTGGATGAAAATGAGAGGTAGAGTTTATTTCATTAATGTATTTATTTATAAAATAATTTAATACCCTGCCCCTCCTGCTCCAAGGAGCCCGGGGCAGCTTACAATATTAATGCATTGATGACACTAAACATCAAACCTCCTCACGACCTCACCCAGTGGCTGCATGTACACATTAAACAGGAGAGAGGAAAATATGGAACCTTGCGGGACTCCACACGAGAGGTCCCAGGTGGATGAAGAACAATCCCCAAGCACCACCCACTGAGTTCTTCCAGCCAGGAATGAGTGGAACCAGTCAAGAACAATTCCACCCTCCCCAGCCTGGTCCGACAGGCAAGTCACCAACATCTCGTGGTCAACGGTATCAAAAGCAACCAACAGATCTAATAGAATCTGCAGGGTTGATTGACCCTGGTCCAATTCTTGGCAGAAGTCATTGACCAAAGCCCCAAGCATAGTCTCAGTACCAAATCCCGGATGAAAATCAGACTGCAAGGGATCCAGGAAACTGATGCCATTCAGATGCTCCTGAAACTGCCGAGTCACAACCCATCCAATAATCTTCCCTAAAAAGGGAAGATTAGACAGGCCAATAACTGGTGAGGGCATCAATGGCAAGCAATGATTTCTTGAGCAAAGGCTGCACCACTGCCTCCTTGAGGCATCTCGGCACTCTGCCCTCCCGAAGGGAAGCACTGACCACCCACGCCAGCAATGGCCCTAACATCTCCCGACTGGTCTTAACCAGCCAGGATGGGCACAGATCCAGTTCGCAAAAAGTGACTCTGACAGCACCAAGAACATCCTCAGCATCAGTGGACAACATCCACTGAAACTGATCCTATGAAACCAGACAAGGCAGGACTTCCACAGCCTGTGGTTCTCCCATTCTATGAAGCGCAGCGTCAAAGTCACAGCGAATCCGGGTGATTTTATCTGCAAAATAGTCAACAAACAGGTCACAGCGGGCATCTGATGGTTCAGGTTCCAGGCGGAGGGAGGCCGGACCAGAAAAACTCTGCTGGATGAGATTTCTCAGATGCTATAAGGGTATCAAAGAAGTCCTTCTTTGCTGCCCACATAGCCACAGCATAGGCTCGTAAACTAGCTCTATGTCACAGTCAGTCGGCTTCAGTACGAGATTGGTGCCACCATTACTCCAACGACCGACACTCCTGCTTATGGGATGGGAAAACGCACTGGACACACCCAAGGGTCAAGGCATGAGACAAAGCAGGGCAAGACACGAGACAAACAGGCCAGGACACTAGACAGGCATGATGAAGGACAGGATGAGCTGGACAAAGGACTAGGGCTGATGTGGCAGCAGCTGTTACCGCACCACGATTCCATTCCGCCATTTCAGAATTGCCCGCGCCACACCACAGCTTTTCTGCGGACATTCCGCTAATTCCGCCGGCATTCTGAAAATTGCGTAATTGCAGAAAAATTGCAGAAACTGTCGGAAAACCGCTGTTCCGCTATTTTGTGGTGCTGGCGGAATGGCTGAAATAGTGAAAATGTCATGTTTGCGCTATTTTGTGAAGCCTGTGAAAGTAGTGGAATAAAATTAGAGGAACTGCGGAAGTAGCAGAATGAAACTAGCAGAATGAAAGCCTCTGCCACGCCGTACCACTAATTGCGGAAATGCTGTTTCTGGCGGAAATAGCTTCCGCTGCGACATTCTGCTACAGCCCTACAAAGGACTAGATGGGCCCAGTGAAGGACAGGAAGAGCTAGACAAATAAGGAAAGAGAGAACGAGTGGGACACAAGACCAGGCAGGCAAGACAAGAAATCATACAGGGCAAGATAATAGACTAGAGACTAGATGGGACTCAGGACTGGCCAGATAAGGGACACAGGGCAAGCAGGATGAGGGACAAGACAAGAAACCAGAAGGGTGAGACAAGAGACTAGATGGGGCAAGGATGGATTGGACAAGGGACAAGACCCAGGGTGAGACACAGAACAAGACACTGGGAGTGCCTGTGGGCACTGGGCAGCAACCAGCTTGGAAGCTGCCGGCAGTGGTGACTGGGCAGCTGGCTCGAGGGCTGCCAGAAGCGACAGCTTGAAAGCCTGGTGTTGGCAGCGAAAGCTGGAGGATGGAAGCTGAGTCTGGGGTTCTGGGTATAGCGATTTGCATTTGTTTTAGTTATTGCAATAACAAAAAAATAGTCCCAAAAATTTCGAAGGTTAAACAAAATTTTTTGTGAAAAAATAAAAAATTTGGGACATAAATTTCAGGCTGTAACCTCTTTGTTTTTTATCTACTTTGTATGGCATTTGGTCAAATTGTCCCCTTCATCCAGGGAATCATCCCTGCCAAACTTCAGAAAGACTGAATACATCCAATTGGATTGGATAAATCTTTCAATTTTATAAGCAGTTGAAATGTCATAATTTTAACAGAAGTTAAGAGAGGTTTAACAGAAATTAAAGAAGTTGTGCATGCATTTCTAGATGTGATGTTTTTGTTTTCCATACAATTTGAATAAAATTTGGACAGTGAACCCCTTGTGCAAGGAATCATCCCTGCCAAATTTCAGAAACAGTGGATAAAGGGTGCCAATTTTATAAGCAATTTCATTTGTGTGATTTTAACAAATGTTGTGTAAGTACTAGTCCTGAAAACTTTGGGACACAAATGAAACTTTCAGGACATAACCAAAAGTAGCAAGGCAGAGTGGAGGGGGAAGCAGCCCAGAAATCAAGAGACATGATTCACACAGCCAGACTGGCCCACTGGCATCCTAAACACATCCAGCAACACTGTGACAGTGGACATAAGAGAATCCCTTATTAGTTCTTTTCTAAGCAGATGCTTCCAACTTCCCAGTAATAAGTAGTGCTGCACTGAATAGGGGGGAAATTATTCATCAAGTATTTCTGAGGTCTGAGGAGTGGTCCTGAGTTTTCGGGCCACCCCTTGGACCCATGAAGAATACTTGACCGAATTCCAAGTGGCTCGGGGGGTTCAGGGGGCGTGCTTAGGGCCCTAAGCACCCACCCTGCTTCCCCCTGACTCAGGAATGGGTCCTAGCATGGGGGGCAGGGCTGGATAAATTACCTTCCGAAGGGTCCTGCACTGATCCGTGGTCTCGTCCTGCATTGTAAGTTTGGGGAAAACAAAAATGAGCATGTTCAGAAGGGGTCTGAATGACCCTTTGTGAGCATGCTCAGCCCTTTTCTAAGATGCGCTGGTGTGCTGACGCTGCAAGCACCATCTTTGAGAAGGGCCGAGCATGCCCACAAAGGGCCATAGGCCCTTTCTGACAATGCTCAGTTGTGTTTTCCCCCGTCAAACTTACAACCCAGGAAGAAGCCACACATCGGTGTGGGATTCCTCTGGAAGGTAAGTTACCAGCTCTGCTCCCCCTGCTAGACCCCTGTTCCCCCTAAGTGCCCCTGACCCCCTTCTGACAGCACTAGGGCTGGTGCTGGCCTCTAGCCCCCACTTACCTGCTCTGTGGCCCCCCTTCCCTGCATTTGGATACACTCAGGTTAGGTTTTCTAAGTTCTGTTTTCTTGGGGGGGTTCTCCTCAGAAATTTGGAAATCAGAAAAACGGAGTTAAGTACATCTGTACTCAGTGTTTTTCGAGGAAAATTGAGGATCGGGTTTCAGCACTAGTAATAAGCAGGGGGGTTGGGGTGGGCACAGCATAGAATGAGGTTACATGATTGACATTCCTGCTGGCCAATTGGTATCACAAACACATCTTGTACCACTGTGACAAACATAAGAGAATCCCTGGTATAGGCTCATTCTCTGGAGATGCATCTCAAGCTTCCAATTTGCAAGTACCTAATCATAGCAGTCAGAGAGACTTGGTGGTGGGCACTGGGGAACAAATATAAGCTTCTTCCAAGCTGCACAGCCCCACCATGTTTAGATCTTGTATGGCTCATAGGTTGGTGCAGTGCTCTTTATGTGTAACTATGTGTGCTGCAGTGTCCAACCTCACTGCAAGGGTTCATAAAAGCAGAACGCTGCACCTACCCCACTGATGCCCCCACAGATTTTGGGGTGCCAATGATTGAAGCCTGTGACAGTGCCTCTGGCACCTGCTCCTCCTCTGCTCTGCCAACCTCCTCCTGTCTTCTTCACCATCTTTACAAGTGCTCCAAAAAGCAAATCTCTGCATCTAGTAAAACCTCTATAATTTAAACAGAGGCAACACCTGTAAGTGATTTAAGGAAATTTGCAACTGCTGTTAAAATTACAAAATATATATTGCTTATACAATTGGGTCCTTTTATCCAATCTCTCTGAAATTTGGCAGGGATGATCCTTCTGGTGAAGGAAACAATCTATCCATATTCCATCCAAATTGTATGGAAAACAAAGATGTTACAGCTGGAAATGTGTGTGTGCAAACCACAAAACCTAAATTGCTTATAAAATTGGGACACTTTATCCAACGCTTCTGAATTTGAGAGGGATGATCTCTTGGGTGAGGGGTACACTCCTTACAAATGTCATGCAAATCAGATGAAAAATGAAGACATTACAATCAGAAATCAATTTTCTATTGAAACAATGGAAACCAGAAATGAAACTTAAAAACCAAAATAAAAATAAATAATTAAAGCAAAAATGAAAATTAATAGTTTTAATAACTAAAACAAAAATTAAATTTAAAAAAAACTTTTTGTGCACACCCCTAGTTTGGGAGACAGGAGTCAGGTTCCAGAGCATTTGGAGGATCAGCTGTCAACAAGTGGTGGACTGTTTCTAAGGTCTGAGTTTGTAGGAGTGGTTCCATGGTTAGGGTGGACTGGAGCCCGCCAGCCAGCAAATAAGCGTTGTACGACTGAGCAATAGAAACTGCAGAGAACTGCAAATCTGGTGCCTTGTTGTTGGGGAAACTGTAGCATGGACCAACGGAGCAGTAGCACAGTACAGCACAGCCCAACCCAACCTTCCTTACAATAATTTATGTAAATGAATATATTTACATACTATAAAATAATGCAAGTTAGGTATCTCTTATTTGGGGATTTTGAATTTGTCTGACCTAAGCGTGGCTAGGCCAAGGCTTTCATTGAAAGGGAGGAAACCACGATTATTTTGTCAAGGCAGTTCAAGAGCTAGGACCTCCCCTGAGTGCATGTCACATCAGGCAGCTCACATGTCCTCTCAACATGGAACCCTATAGAAAGGAGATGAGACACGCTCAATCACACACACACACACACATACACACACACCAGTGGGAAATCCTGTAAAAATGAGATGCCTGCTGACATTGTGTGACCTCACTCAGGCAAGTTACCTAAGCTTCCTGTTCCTTAGTTTCTCCTTCTGTCTTGTCTCCTTAGGTTTAAGCTCTCCTGAGCAGTCCTCTCACATACTATGCTTTGTTTAAGCACCAAGAGAAGAATGGATCTTGTTTGAGGTTTCTGTGTGTTTCCATAACCATAGTAATTATACCTGATGGCTCCAATAAAGCTGTACTCTGTTGTGTTCTAGGAGTCATGCAGCACAAACAGATTTTTTTTAAATCTAATGATATACTGTAGTCTTCTAGGATTAAAATGCTGTTTGAACAATAGCCAAAGAAATGACAATGACTAAACGTGTTATACTCTGGGAATCACAGCATGGTTTCTTGCCAAATTGAATGAAGATCCCGGTTGATTATGCTTAGTTGGTGGCATATGGACAGATACTGTGAGACATCTAGGCTACAGTCTAAGGCCCTTTTTACACAGACACTCTAACACCCATAAAATGTGTGTTACATTTTATTATACATGTTGCAGGGCACCACTGCAGCCAATCACCATAGGCTCTGTGCACACATGATGCCTCCATCCAGTTCCTCTGGGTGGAGATGGGTGTTGGCTGGTGGGTGGGGGGCATTTCCCTGGGTGGAGATGGGTGGGGGCATCTGTGTAAATGCCACTTTCGGTGGGTGTTGGTGAGTGTTTGCTCCCGGCCAACACCCATCTCCACCCACGGAGTAAATAGTACAGACTATTTACTCTAATATCACAAATGAGAGATCATTTTAATTACGGTGGTTGTCATTGAGAAATATGCTTCTGAAAAACTGGCAAGCCCAACAAAATTCCTGTCAAACCCAACAGGTGAGGTAGCACAGCCTCTCTTGAGGCTTTTGGACTTTTAAAAAACAAAGCATGTCAAAGCAGATTCAGTGGTGAAAAGCAACAGAAGAACTAGCATAGATCGGGGACTCTGCTTGCTCACAGCCCAGATACAACCAAGACTGCAGAAGTGAAAACTTCCCCAATCTGTCCTATCATCCTGTCTTAACAGTGACATGTAGGGATCCAGAGAAGAACTGCTTAATCACTTTGGCTGCAATCCACAACCCATTTGGACTTCATTGGGGCCATCTGAAGAATAAATGAGTTCTGGATCGCAGCCTTTCTGCTTCTTTTTTCTTTCCTGTAAAATAGACACAGACCAAATTCCCAGGGATATTGTAAATATTAATTAGTTTCTTTTTGTAAAATAGGCTGAAGAACTCTCAGGCAGAAGGCGTTACAGACAACTTTTTTTCTTGATGTCCAAAAATCCACTAGAAAAACAAGCCAAAATCTAGCAGGCTAATCTCTTCCGTCTCCTCTTTCCCTGTATTTCTCAGGATTTGCTCCTAAAGATATTTTAAAATACTCACCTGAAAGTAAAGCACAACTTTATTGTGGCACAAAGAGCAAAGAACCTGGGTCCAGGCTTCTTCCATCCTTGATTCTTCAAGGATGTGCACAAAGAAAACAGAATGTGCTATAAGCAGATTTTATGTCCCCTCTCCTCCCTGCACCCTGCCTCCTGAGTATTGATTTAATCTTTTGTTCATTGGAGAGTGTATCTCTCAATAGATCACATAGTTTATGATGTGAGGAGAGTTTTGGAAGAATCCAAATATGGCTCCTTGACCAAACTTTTCGGCCAGAGCTTATTGCTTTGCAAGAAAGGTGCATGTCTGCCTCAGCTGGTTTGCTAAAGTTTCATGAGCTATAGTTAGCACCAATACTGAAGTTTCCTGTGTATGTGGGTTTTGTGGTTAGCTACATTTCCTGACAGATATCCCGCTGCACTCTTCCCTAGGTTCAGAGGAACTGAACTTGCTTGCGTCAGCAACCCAATTTCTGCCTAGTAACAAGAAGTATTTTTCTGTCAGATATGGTTATCTATATCAGCATGATTGAACCACGTATAGTTGCTTGTTTACCACTGTGTATATAAGGAAGCTTTCGGCTGAAAGGCATGGTCCATTGGTAGAAATACCATTGAGACCCACAGCTGTGTATCTGAATAAACCTGATTGAACGTTCCTGCTACAGCCTCCTTTCATTTCAGCCTGAAAATCCACGACAGAGTACACTTACCTAATTCACCACACCCTGCTGAATCACAGTAAACTGAGACTCTGGGGGGGGGGGGGATTTCAGGACAGATGTTGATCTATGAATCATTTGCCACTGTTCAGCAGTCAGCTGGCTAGTCACATGGGTGCTGGCTCCTTATTCCAGATGCTAAAGTGTAGTGAGAGGTCATTATAAGATCGTTGATTTTTTTCTTCATGTTAATTTTACCAGTTCTATGCTCTTCCGCAGCTCCTGCTTTGAATTTAAAATGTCTACAGAGACCAGGGGGTAGCTGAGTTTCCAATGTGGACCCAGTATCAGTCTTTAACATAAGTTAATGATCCATTCAGCATTTTACATTTAAAAAAAAAATTATATATCAGTGAGAATATAATGCAACATTTCTAACACAGTAATTACAGTAAAGTAAATTTCACTAGACTGAGCTATGAGATCTCGCTCTATAACGGGGGAATAGTGCATTCACACATTACAAAACTCCAGAATTTATAACACCTGGTATTATCTTGAGCACTTATAAGAACTCATTTTTGTCATGTGTAAAAGCAGCCTGAAATGTAGGGCACATTTACACGTACATCAAAGTGTCCTTAAAAGGTTGTGAGAAAACATCCGATTGCAAATCTCACGGAGTTTTGTGTACATATGAATGCACTATTCCATGTAATTTCTGCTTTTATGTGCATTTACAAGGCTGATTGACAGGGCTGTGAAATCCAACTCTTACAAGGCCAGGAGAAAAAGCGCGTAAAAGCAGAAATTATGCAGAATAGTGCATTCTTACGTACACAAAAATCTGTGAGATTTGCAATCGGATGTTTTCTCCTGACCTCAAGAGTCATCTACCCCCTGCAGGATTCATCACACCCAAACTACCCATACAGAAAAATCTATCCAACAAGAATCAGATACTATTTAAAAATCTACCACAAATAGAAACCAGGCCCAATCAGAGCACACGAAGCCTGAAATAACAGGGAACAATTTTATAAAAAGAAAGATTCAAATGTCTCATATAGGTGAGCCACACCCATACTACAGGGGAAGGTAAACTTATTCCTACAGTGTCAGGTACACTCACACTGCTGGTACTGTATAATAATAATAATAATAATAATAATAATAATAATAATAATAAAATATTAGGAAGGACACAGGGTAATCAGGGGCATAGTTATCATAAGGAAAGGAGGGAAATTTGTCCCCGGGTCCAAGCTGGGGACAAATCCTGTTCTATTGTTGTGAGGCCAGTTCGAGACTGAACTGAAGCAGAAGATGTCTGCAGCGCATGGCACATGTGGGACCAGTGGCGGCTGGCCACCCAGGGTATTTGGGGCAGATCCCTCCCAAGCATCGCCAAGGGACAGCTGCCGCTGCTTGCATTAAAAAAAAAAAAATGCTGGCCGCTGCTGCAACTTTGACAGCGCTGCAGGCAGCAGCCTCTGACTTTGCTTCAGAGGCTGCTCTGGCCCGGGCGGAGCAGCCTCTGAAGCAAAGTCAGAGGCTTCTGCGGCTGATGCAGTGCTGTCAGAAGCTCCAGCGCTGTTTGTTCTCCCTTCCAGGATCCACTCCTGAGGAGTGGGTCCCGCAAGGGACAAAAAGGCTAAGCCCAAACCGCGTTTTCTATGGAAAACGCAATTTGGGCGCTCAGCTCCTCAGTCCACAGCACGTATAGGACGTGCTGTGAAGGGATAGGCTAGCCTTTCAATTGAGCCCTATGGGCTCAAGGAAAGCTCTTGCCAGGGCATTTGCTGAAACAGCTCTGGTGAGATCCCTAGGATCAGGGGACTGAGACAGGGACCAGCACACATGCGCGCTACTCCCTGCCTCACATGCTCAGCATGGCTGTCACTGCCAGCGTGCTGTTGGAGAGCTCAGCTCTCCAACATCGTGCTGCCAGCCCAGCCACTTCCCTGCTGCTGCCCCTTGCCGCTCCCCCTCACCCCCCCAATCTGCTGCTCAGAGTGGGGGGGGAAGCAGCAAGGCAGGGGACGGTTTTTTTGTTTTGTTTTGTTTTAAAAAAAAATTAATTGCCCATGCGTCCTGCCTCTGCGGAGGAAAGCAGGACATGTGGGCAATTTTTAAAAAAAATCTAAAGTCCCCCCCGCCCCCCACCTGCAGCCCGGTATGACCGGGACTGCGCCGGAGCCAGCAGGTAAGATATCCCTCCCCTCTTCCCCCTGCACCCTCCATACCCCCATAGGCTTCCCCCCCCCGCACCCTCCGCACCCCCATAGGCTT